>CM021250.1:25002664-25070434 GCA_010577795.1 Isatis tinctoria
TCTTTGTCTATCAACCTAGAAATCCTAACTCTCGCTGGTACTAGAAATAGTAGACAAGCATTAAGGATAGGTTTAATATGTTCACAATTCTCAATACATCTACTCTCGCAGGTAATGGTTAAATTGCTCACTAATGTTCTTTCTAGCAACCTAGCAACTCTCGCTGTCTAAGTTAAACCAAATTCATAAGATCAAGTGATCAATTCGATCTAAGCATTAAGAACAACAAGGGTGAAGATATTGATTTGAATAGCCTATTTGTGTTTAACCCTAAAGCTCATGAATTCCTTTGACAAACCTTAACCTAACTAAGAGGTCTACTCAGACATGATTAAAGAAGAAAACAAAGAGATTATAAAGTTCATCATAAAAGCTTGAATAGATAATGAAAGCTGAATATAAACTTATAAGAACTTAATTAAAGCATAAACATAAAGACTGAAAGTAAAGCATAAATATAAAGACTGAAAGTAAAGCATAAATATAAGAACTGAAAGTAAAACTTAATTAAAGCATAAATGTATAAAGCTTAAAAGAAACTAAATAAAACTTAATAAAAGCATAAACATAAAACTTAAAACTAAAGAAGAAGCTATGCTTTGAAGCTAGAGAAGAGAGGAGGAAGAAGAAGGTGTGTTTTGAGAGTGATGTTGTGAGTCCATTATATAGGCCAAGTTGAAGGGGAGTAGGTGAAGCGGGGAACGGTCGTTCTTGGTGTAGAACGATCGTTCCCGACGGTCGATCGAAGTTGGTGGAGTAGGTGGACTTGGGAATGATCGTTCCCTTTGTAGAACGGTCGTTCCTTAGCGTTTTTTGTCGGGGAACGATCGTTCTGTTGTGGAGAACGGTCGTTCCTCAGTGTTTTTGTCGGCAGGGTTGGTGAGTGAGGGAACGGGCTGCATGGGAGAGAACAGTCGATCTCCTATTGTTGTCGGCAGGGTTGGTGAGTGAAGGAACGACCGTTCCTTTGGAGGGAACGATCGTTCTCCATGGTCGTTCCTTTGCTTGGCTCTTTTTCTCGTGTTTTCCGACTCGAACATGTCCGTAAACGCCACTCCTTCGGAACTCCATGAAATCTGTAAAAAGACTCAAAACAATAGAAAAGACTCGAAAAACCAACGAAAGATGCAAATTAAAACTCAAACCGAATACTAAAAACGAATCAAAATACGTTAAAAACCGATAATATCAATTACACACTCGGCGCAGTAGACCAATGCTAACGGTGTTTCTCCAGTCGCTCATCTTGGGGTTGTGCGATGAGACCAAAACACTCCTTCGAGTTCATCGGCCCGCCTCCCTTTTTTCTCTCTGAGGCGCTTCTTGAACCCGTCTACGATGGTCTTGTTTGCTGCTTTGGCCTGGCCGTTCTCTTGCGGGTAAAGCGGCGTTGACTTACTCAATCTTATCTTCCATTTTTCGCAGAACCCTTCGAATCGGGTGGAAATGAATTGGGAGCCGTTATCTTTGACGATTTTGTATGGGACTCCATGCCTGCATATGATGTTCTTCCAGACAAAATGCTCTACTTGAGCATCCTTGATGCTGGCGTATGAATCCGCCTCGACCCACTTCGAGAAGTATTCTGTTAGGACGAGGAGGAACCTTTTTTGCTTCGAGGTGTGCATTGGCCCGACGATGCCCATCGACCATTTCATAAATGGGTATATTGATGTGAGTACTTCCGCCGGTTGGTGAATGACTGGGGCGAGTCTTTGGCATTTTTCGCATTTGAAGGAGAACTTCTCGCAGTCTTTCACCATCGTCGGCCAGAAGTGCCCGTGTCGTTTGATCTTGATTGCGAGAGCTCTTCCTCCGGAATGATTTCCGCATGATCCACTGTGGACTACTTCCATAATTTCTCTTGCTTCTTTTCCCTCCACGCAGGTCATCAGCGGTCCGGAAAGCCTCCATTTATAGATGTTTCCGTCGAGGAGACCGAAACGGGAGGCCTGAGCCTTTAACTTGCGTGCGGCCCATTTCTCTGCTGGGACTTCTCCGTCCATGATGCATGCTCGTATCGGGGCCATCCAGCCGCGGTCGCACCCGTACTCTTCTTCTGGGCTGATCGCTTGTTCTTCCTCTGGGGGTTCTTCTTCGTCTTCGCCCTCATGTATGAGGTTAGCGACTTGCGGTGGGTCAATGCTTGGTTGTTCTATAAATTCTACGGGAATGACTCATTTTTCTCCATGGGGTGATGTCGATGCTAGGGCTGCCAATACGTCGGCTTGGGTGTTTTCTCCTCGGTTGATTCGGGTGAATTCGAACTTCTCGAATTGTTTCGCCAGGTCTTGGATGATCTTGAGGTAGTACTCCATTCAGTCGTCTCGTGCTTCATAATCTCTGTTGAATTGGTTCGCCAATATCTGGTTGTCGCAAAATGCTTGAAGGCTTTGGATCTTAGGTGGTTCCGGATGACCCGCGAGTTGCTAAGTCGCGATGTTCATCCGAAGTCTTTGTTTCCACCCGGAATTCTTGACTTCGTCATTTTTCACGTTCTCGGGTATTTGTTCGAGCCTAGATGGGTTTCGAGATGCTAAGTCCCAATGTTAATCCTCTTGAACTTTTCCCGGAACTCTTCTTTGCTCATTTTGCCGGACGGATCGCGGGATGCTGGGTCCCGATGTCTATCCGGATCTTCTTCTTGATCCATGTTCTCGGGAAATTGTTCGAGCTTGAATGGGTGGCGAGACACTAAGTCCCCACGTTTACCCTCTCGAACTTTCCTGGAACTCTCCTTTGCTTGTTTGTCCGGACGGATCGCGGGATGCTGGGTCCCGATGTCTATCCGGATCTTCTTCCTCGCGAACTTTTTGTGAAATTTTGCTTGAATTTCCCTTGGGAGTATGTATATACATACCAACTTCCCCCCCCCCCTTTATTACGGAGGGGGCAACTGAACTCGTTTTTTAAGCGAGCTGCAAACGTACCCTTTGTGAGAAGGGATCAAGTCACCCGTAGTTCTGGCTTTCTTCTTTTTTTTTTTTAATTTGGCGCGAAAAGACGGCAAGCACCTGGCCACGAAGTATTCCGTTACGGCTTCAGTGGTCCCGGATGTCTCCTCGTCGTTTCTTCTAGATTGTTTTGTCTTTTGCGGGAAAAATCTTCGTTCTCTCGAACTGGTCGGTTCTGCTTGCCTTACATTGTGGCTACACGATTGTGTCTGCTTTCCTGCGCTTCCAGTTTTCTTTTGTCGTTTTGCTTCCGAGCTCTCCTGCTTGAAGCTTCGTTGCAAGTATTCTTACAATCGCCTTGCAATTTTCGATTGAGTGACCTTCGACTTTGTGGAAAGTGCAGTAAACCTTTTCATCATAGCCTCCGCTGCGAGTCCAGGTGCTCTTCCGCTGCAGTATTGAAGATCCGGATGGTTCCACTCTTGTCTCAACCGAGCTTCGCATGATCGAGTCATGTTCTTCTGGCGTTACGACTGGCAGTACGAATCGGAGAGGCTTCGCTTTGATGATCCTGCAATTGCGTCTTGAATCTCCTCTCGGAGGCATGTTCATGGTTCGGTTTTCGTCTCGGATTAATTCTTGGGCCACAGATCCCTTTACCTTCGCTCGCCCAATTTTCCATCCTAGGCCCGCATCCATTATCGTCTTTGATGATGTCGTGTCTTCTGCTTCATCGTCCATCTCGCTCATGTCTTGGCTACCTCCGTTTGCGGTGGTTCCTCCGTTTTCTTCGTCGGTCACCGTGAAATCTTGCTTCTCGATTATTTGCCTTGTGGCGTTCTGCGGTTGTTCCGGCGGCGTCCCGGAATGAGCTATTCTTGTCTCGATTGGGGTTTGTTCCCTCTTCTTTTGCATTCCCAGCGTTGTCGCCCGAGGTGAGAATTGGAGACGTCTTGCGCCAATCCGTCTTCCTTGTCGTGGGCTTCTCTGGTGAGACGTTCCTAGCTCGGCTTTCGTCTCGGACTGTTTGTAGTTGTCGAGCCGCCGTTTCGTTCCAGTGATCGTCGTTCCAGCGTAGAATCGAATTTTAGTTTTCTCGGGGATCTTTTGAGTTTCCTCCAAGACTCGGTCGATTTCGGGAGCCGCACTGGTCGCCTTGTGGACTTGAGATCTTATTTCTCTCATCTGGCTCGCCGTTAGCTCCAATTGGGCGCGTTGCTCGTCCATTTCGCTTCTTCGGCTCGCGGAGCGGTTCATTTGATCCGTCTGGCCTGTTCTCTCTCGATCTTCGGTTCTTATTCTTCTTTGTCTGTCTCGTCTTTGTCATGGCCTCCGTTTCTTCCGTGACTTCTCTGTCGGTTACCGTCGAAACCGGTTGCCCGATTCTTTGTCTCGTTGCGCTTCTTCGGTGTAACGGTGGTGGTACCTACGGTTCTGTTCTTGCTCCGGCGGGGGTTTGCTCGCCAAGGTTCCGAGTGGTTGGGAAATTTGCGTTAGTTCTCGGATCGCCGGCACCTCCTGTGCCGTTGCTCTTTCATGTTGCTCCACTAGTCCTGCTATCGTGTTCCTCAGGTCGCCGATTGTTGTGGTGTCCTCGGTTAGACTGGCTGAGCCGGTGATTGCCACTTCCATCATCGCGGGTTCTTCGGTTGGCATCCCAAATCGGGGTTGTGCAGCGGTGGTGGCTGTCCCGGCAGTAGATACTTCGGTTCCAGTTGCCCCTGCAATAGTTGCTCCTGCTGCGGATGTTTTGGCCATGGTTGCTCCGGCTATAGCCACTCCTCCGATCGGTTGATTACTGGTACCGTCGGTTCTTCCTCCGACTGCCATGATCTTCTTCTCAGTATCTTGTTGTTCTTGAATAAAGAATACTTCTCATCCCCACAGACGGCGCCAAACTGTGAGAGCCGAAACCCTCACCGTCAAAATTTATATTTTGCGAGGCTCCAAAAATTCTATTAACCAACAACTCTAAGTACAAAAATATTCGAGAAAGCTTATTGTCTTATATCTCGAAAGCTCTTGCACTTGAGTTGGGATTCCTTGAAAGTGAATACAAGGGTCTATATTTATACTAGAGAGTCTAGGGTCTCAAGGACTGATCTAAGCAATATGGGACGTTTTAAAGTCCCTTCCCAGCTGACTTAACCTGATGGGCCGTCGCCCATCAGCTCCTTTTTCTTCTAATCCGGCCCGTTTGTCTTGACTTGGCCCAGCTTGTCTTTTTAATCTTCAGGACCGATTTTACTCGGTTAAAAGCCTTGCCTCCGGTTTATTTTAAGTGAACTCCTCGACGTTTTTTTCATGTTCTGAACAGCGTGAAGTCCATCTTCAAATGGCGTGACGTTTCCTCGGAAATTATTGGGCCGAGGGCCGTTAGTCAGAAAGTGGCGTTTAGGTCCGGTCGAGGAAGGTGGAAGTCGGTATTGGCCCACGTCTTGGCTTTATGAATGCTCTGGGCTGAGAAGATATACAGAGATTCGTCTTGAGAGTTCATCTGCCGGGCCGAGCTAGACCCGTGCAGGCGCTTGGTCCCGTTTCTTGGGTCGATTGGTTCCCGAATAGGTTTAGGACATGTGAACCGATTTGCCTCGTTAAAACCTTTCCCGGAAAACCCTTTGGGAAAAAACCAAGGATAAGGAAAAAGAGTACAAATAGCCGCAGTCCGTTTAGATCCTCTGCCGGGCCGAATGCCAAGAGCTTGGCCCGTGCAGGCGTTTGGTCTTATTTAGTGGGCTTGCTGTCAAGATATGAAATATTTAACCATTGCTTCATCTTTTGTCTCAGCAATCTCCGAGGAGGGGAGTTTGACCCCAACAAACATTCGAAGTAAACTCTCGAACCCGGCAAACACCCCGCGGTACGCTGGTCTACGACATCTCAGAAACATAACGCTACGCCCACCAGCTAGCAAGAGATTATAAACATGTTTCAAACGTTAAAAAATACGGGGACTGTAAGACGAGACTATCGCAAACCCTAAAACCGAAAACGCCTCTCGGCATCGCAACACAACCTACCGCACGCTCAAACAAACTCAATATAAGGCAAAGCTTAAAGATTAAGTTCTTGAAAGCAAATCTTATGAACACAAGCAAATATCTTACAAACGACAAGCATTACAAAGCAAGGACTGAAGGTCCTCACCAACAGCAAAGCATAATCAAGGGAAGCCAATTCCCGAAGACATCTTGGAAACAAAGTCTTCAAACTCGGGGTTGCCTTCGTTCGTCCCCGAGAAATCGGTCACGCCCACCTCGGGGGCTATCTCTCTATTCGAACGCGGCCCGTGAAATTGACAAACATGAGTAACTACAAGGTCTCCTCTCATATGGGCCATCGCCCTCGAAAACTCTCTACGATCCCCCGCTATCTCCGAGGACCATTCAGAGATCTTGTCCTTCTCAGCCTGAAGCGATAAGGCCTGATCCTACTCCATCAACCTGATCAACTTAATCTTGCTATCGAACCAATCTTGACAAATCTCTTCAGCACCAACTGCCGTAAGCTCGTCAAGGTGCTCCTGCGCCTTCTGAAAGCAGACGCGGTATTTCTCCGCACAAGCATGAACATGCTATCAAAGGCCTTCTGGAACTGAGCTTCAGCACGCTCTCGGAGACGGACCGCCTTGGTTTCGTTGAAGCGACTAGTCAGCTTGTCCTCCCGAGATTCCTTCTTCTTCCTCCTTGAAAATTTCCGCTCCGCCTCCACGATCATTACATCGTTGGCAGTCCGAGCCATTTCAAGCTTGCCTATCAGAGCCTTTACCCGCGCATCAGCTTCCTCGAGAAGACGAGTCTTCACCATAAGCTCGTTCTCGTAGAAGCTAACTCGGTGGTAGAACTGTCCGAGGAACTGCGAGCAAAAAGAAAACATGATCACAAAATGATCATCTAACAAAGCAAAACGAACAAGCATTATGCACCTCTTCACCAATCCGGGACGTATCCCCATACTCCTTCCCACAGGCCATGCGGCCGATCGGAGGAAGGATCGTGTCAGAAGAGCGAAAGGACGAAAGCAAAGCATCAGCCAAGTCATCATCCTGAGGCAGCTCCTTAGATGCATCGGCCAGAAGCTTTTGCTCACCGCCCTCAGCTTTGCGTCTCCGAGAGAAATGCCCTTCCCCTTTTCGACCAAAGTGCAGCGAGCCTGCGGCGGTCTCGACACTAGGGGAACGTCATCCTCTTCATCCGCCGAAGGAACGAAAGGTTCATGAACTTGGTTCGAATTCATCCCAAAGCTCAGATTCTTTTCAACGAAAGGTTTTCCGTCAGGAAAAGCTCGAGCTTGTTGGACCCTTTCTAACGAAAAGTCTCGCTTCCAATGAGTCTTCTCCGACCGAAGCAGCTGAGTGACTTCGACAATGTCCACCGGGAACTTCGGAAGAATATGACGAGCTGCAGAAAAAATCAGACCACCAAAAAGGCGCAATGAGAGAAAACACGAAAGTCAAAACCCCGAACCGCCAAAACTAAGTACCAACGAGTGACCACGCGGTCTGCGTCTCGAACCCAAAATGCAGGTCAATCGAATTCTTGTCTATATAGACGAAGAAGAAGTTGTCCCTCCACGATCTGTCCTTGCTCGGAAAATCGTTAATAACCTTGCCCCAAGGATGTTTGGGAAAAATATAGTAGGAGAGTCTGCATGGGGACCTCCTAAACCCGAACATTTGAATCAAATGTCAGAGTCCGATTCTAACACCACATTCCCTGCTTCTCACGATCACCGCGACCAAGTGGTGCAGCCCCTGGGTCGTGATCTGGGAAAGAGCCAGATTGTGCTTCATAAGGAATCGGAGGATGAGCACATGTATCAGAAACCAGAAACGACATTCCTCTATGAAACACTCATACATTGAGAAATAACCTGGAGGAGGATACTCAACTCAATCGTCATCATCTGGAACAACGAACTCGACATCATCCGGAACAACGAACTCGACATCATCCGGAACCCGACAAGAAACTTGTAGCTCTTGCAAGGATTCCTCGGTGGATAGAGAAGTCTTTGGGACGTGATCCTTCCTCTTCTTCTTCGTCTTCTTGGAAAAAGCCTTCTTCTTCTTCGGAGACGTGAACCTCCCGAAGGAACATCCCCAGAATACACGCGCTTTTTCCGCGGTGACATGTCTGTGTAGGCGCACAAAGGAAGAACGTAGCTCTCCCTTTATGAACGCTTCGTCCAGAATGGGGGAAGGCACATTGACCTGGTCAGGCACCTCGGTCGCGGCAGAAGAATGAAAAGAGCCCCCGGCACCATCAAGTGATCCATCATCATAACAGACCGTTTCAGTTTTCACATGGTCTGGAAAATTCCTGTCATCATCACTAGGATACTCACCGCAGCCAAACCAGTTCGGCGGTTCCGCAGACATCCCATCTCAATTTTCTCAAAGGAACAAAAACAAGAATTGTAGAGAGAGAAAGAAGAGAGAAGGAAGAGCTACCTTAAGAGGTTGAAAAACTTGTGAAAATGAAAGATGAAAAACGGCACCCGAAGAAGTCACATCCCATCAGTCTCATCAATCCCATCGGTTCTTCACAAAAGCTTCTCGATCAATCTTGTTTGCGAAACTCAATCTTGGAACAGATACACAGCTCCCGAAGCTCCCCCGAACCCGAAAACAAAACTCCTTGTCATGCTGCAAGCTCAGCTCTGCATAACACCACTCGCCAAGCTGAACACCCAGCTCGGCACGGAAATCGTGACTGAAGCTGCATGTTCAGCTCGGCACCACGATACTCGCCGAACTGCATGCTCAGCTCAGCACTAAACTCTACACTGAGTTGCACGGGCACCACTCCACTTGCCAAGCTGAACGTCCAGCTCGGCACAAGAATCTTCGCCGAGCTGCACTTTCAGCTTGGCACCACACTACTTGTCAAGCTGCACGTTCAGTTCGGCACAAGACTCCTCGCCGAGCTGCACATTCAGCTCGGCACCACGTCACTCACCGAGCTGAATGTTCAGCTCGACACAAAACTCTTGGCCGAAATGCATGTTCAGCTCGTCACATAAACTTCTGCCCAGCCAAACATTGAGCTCGGCAAGAACAAAAAATTATGACGAGAAGGCCAAGACTTAAGGAAAAACACTTTCCGAAGAAGTCTTTGTGTCGACTCACTCGGAAAAACATTTTTCGAAACAGTCCTCCCGATGAAAATTATAGAGTTGCCGAAACGAAAGTCGAGTTATCAACTCGTCAACATTCTAGCCCTTAACCTCGTATTCATATAACTTAAACCTCGTTGCCATCTAGAACGAGACTAACGAGCTGGGGGGCTAACAGTTGGGGTCAAAACCCGCACTCTCGAGATTAACGGCTAGAAATGCCTACACATCGAAGAGAGTCTAAAGATTGGAAAATACGGAGTTCCAAGTCAACTCCCGTATTCGTATAAATCATAAGTTTGCGGCAAAAACCAGCGCAGCCAAGTTGATCTTTGCGGAAACTGGCAAAGCTGATATTTGCGGAAAATAGCTATGGTGCCGACATGGAATCCCTAAAGGTGCCGACCTGGATTCGATCAGGTGGTGCCGACCTGGATTCGATCAGGTGGTCCCGACCTGGATTCGATCAGGTGGTGCCGACCTGGACTCCCTCTCCTACGTGCCGACCTGAACTCAGCTAGGCAATGCCGAGCTGGATCGTGCATTGCCGAGCTGAAAACGTACGTAAACTACCTGAATCAACTTATACGAGAAAATTACTTTTTCCGTGAACAAAAACGTGCCTAAGCTGAAATGTCCCAAAACATGCCTAGCTGAAATGTCTCAAAATGTACCAAGCTGAAATCATGGCATTCAGCTCGGCAGCATCTGGCACAGCATGTGCCGAGCTGAACCCACGTCTTTCAGCTCGGCAGCACCAAGGTTAAATGTGCAGAGCTGAATTCACGGCATTCAGCTCGGCACCTTCACATCAAGAACATGCCGAGCTGAACTCATGGCATTCAGCTCGGCACACTTTACTAAAAAACATGCTGAGCTGAACCCATGTCATTCAGCTCGGCACCATCATCTCGAAATCTGCCGAACTGTGTTTTCTACGAGTCTTGTACAATTCATATCTTTGCGTATTCTACGAGCCAATACTTTGGCCGAGTTGGAATGTTGATCTTGGCTTAGCCTGACCCTGACTTCAAAAAACAGTTGATCGACATTCCCGAGCTGATTTTCCGATCGTTGGAACTCGACTTTGTATTTTCTGTGAAGGATTGTGGAAACTGCAAGCGGAAAATACGTTTCGTACGAAAAAACCAGGTTCTTTCCGAAACATCGTGCCTTTTTCGTAAAACTTCATGTCGTTTTACGGAAAACTTTGTGATGTTCAAGATATACAAAAACATCGAGGATTCTTAATATAATACCGAAATCAAGACATCAAGCCACGATTAAACCGAAGGAAGGATCGAACCGAAGGCAGATAGACAAGCTGGGCCGAAATACGCAATCGGGCTGGATTGGAGGAGACAAGCTCGTGGGCCACGCCGCCCGAAGGGTAAACTCCAGTTTGGCGGCTGCACAATGGGAGTGCTACCCAATGCTCCTTTGATAGTGTGAAAAGCTTTAAGGCAGGCACTGTCGAACTCGAACTTCACTTCCTTGCACGATAGTCGTGTCAAAGGTCTAGCTATGTTAGAGAAGTCTTAAATGAACCGTCTGTAGAAACCTGCATGTCCCAGAAAATTGTGGATCCCTTTGACTGATGTGAGTGGTTGTAGGTTCATCATAACTTCGACCTTATGCGATGACCTAGCACGATTCCATTCCTCACCAGGAAGTGGCACTTCTTTCAGTTCAGAACTAGATGTTTCTCCTCACAGCGCTGAAGTACCCTGCACAGAATAGACAAATAGATAGAGAAAGAGCTCCATAGACCGAGAAATCATCCATGAATACTTCCATAATGTCTTCGATAAGGTCAATAAAGATGGACATCATGCAACGCTGGAATGTCGCTGGGGCATTACACAAGCCAAACGGCATGCACCTGTAGGCGAAAGTACTATAAGGGCAAGTGAATGTCGTCTTCTCTTGGTCGTCCGGATGAATGGGAACCTGAAAGAAACCAGAGTAACCATCTAGAAAACTGCAGTAGGGATGGTTAGCTAATCTTTCAAGCATTTGATCAATGAAGGGTAAAGGGAAGTGGTTCTTGCGAGTTACAGCATTCAATTTCCAATAATCTAGGCACATTCTCTGGCCAATTACAATCCTAGTCGATATCAACTCATCCATATCGTTTTTAATCACATTGATTCCACCCTTTTTAGGAACTACATGAACAGGACTAAGCCAAGTACTATCAGAAATAGCATAGATAACGCCAGCCTCTAGAAGTTTCATTATCTCCTTCTTAACAACATCTTTTAGATTCGGGCTTAACCTCCTCTGATGTTCTATATAAATCATTGATTCATCTTCTAGATGTATCCTATGCATGCAAAGATCAGGAGAGCTCCCAGTGATATCATCAAGCGAGTAGCATAGAGCTTTCCTATACTTTCTAAGTTCACACAAAAGCAAGGCTACTTCTACATTGTTCAGCTCATAGTTTACTATCACAGGGTAAGTAGAGTTTGTTCCAAGGAATGCGTACCTTAGCTCAGCAGGAAGTGTTTTCATCTCTAGTTCTGGAGCTTTCAATTCGCTTCATGGGCCATTAACAACTCCGGATGGTGGAGCAGGTGCTCGTAGGATCAGAGCACGTGCTTCGTCTCCGATTGCTGTAGCCAATTTCTGCTTTTCCTCTAGACTCATGTAGGCTACCATCTTCTCTATCACGACGCTCGAATCGAACATCTTTGCAAGACCAGCAACATCCTCATTCAGAAAACCATGTTCCCTTTCAGATAAGGTCAATGCGGCCTCTAAGGGATCAGAACAAATGATTTCCTCGACTGCATCCTTATAGACTTCATCAGCACCATCGACGGCAAAATTATGTCCATCCAGCATAGGCCTTTTCAGCAGTTTGTCCATCTCGAAAGTCATCACAATGTCTCCCAACTGGAGATCGATCACCCCATTCCTGACTTCGATGATTGCACCGGCTGTGCAGAGGAACGGTCAGCCCAAAATCAGAGGATCTTTCGGTTATTCCTCCAGTTCCAGAACTACAAAAACCGCAAGGACCAACATATCGCCTATTCTCACATGCAAATCCTCTAATACCCCAACAGTAAGCTTCGTGGATCTATCAGCGAAGACCAAGGATATCCTTGTCGGCTAGAACTTGGTGACCCCCAATCGCTTGGCTACAGAGTATGGCATAAGGTTCACACTGGAACCGAGTTCGCAGAGAGAGCAGGAAAAGGTCATGGGTCCAATCTTGACAAATATAACAAACTTGTCTAGATCGCCTCTCTTCTTTAGCACCTTATTTTACAGTACAACACTGCACTCCCTTGACACTACCATCACATTCTCTTCTTCAGCGACCTTACCAGAGACTAAAGTCTTCATGTATCTTTTCAGAGATGGTATCATCTGGATAGCATCGGTGAGAGGAAGATTCACAGTCAAATCCTTCAGTATCTCTCTGCACTTCGCATCCTCTAAATCCTTGCGAAACTTCTTCGGTGGCACGGGATAGGGCACCTTAGGCTTGTACACCCTTTCTAGAGTCGTGGCAGATTTTTCTACGGAAGTAGATGAAGTGTCTTGATGGAGCAGGTGCTCCGTTGATGGGTCGGGGTGCTCTGTCGTCAAGTCTTCCTCTGTGGCATCAGAGAAAGGGAACGAAACGGGTGTTCCAGACTTCGTAAGGTGCTTGTTTGAATTTCCCTTGCCTGGAGAATGCTGATCCTCTTGGAGCATGTGCTCCACGGCTACTTCTTTCCCCTTCAGCGATTTCTGGGTTGGCGTTGCAGCAACATGAAGTGTCTTCCCACTTCGCAGCTCAATGGCGTTGATGAATTCAGCTCTGGGATTTTCAGGTTTCCCAGGGAGAGTACCAGGTGTTCTTTTGATAGCCTCAGCAGTCTGTGCGATTTGAATGTCCAGCTGCTTCATGTGAGTCCACACAACTTCGTACTTCCCATTAAGGTCGACTTACATAGTGTCAACCTTGGTGTTTATCTCTGTCGACGCTTTTTGCTGATTTGCCAAAAGTTGTTGCATCAGATTCTTCAGTTCGTCTTGAGAGCCATTCGCCGAAGAAGAGGGCTACGAGTTTGTGAAAGGCGGTCTTTGTTGATTTCCTCCCTGGAATCGGTTCTGGTTTGGGACGAACTGCCTCCCTTGAAAGTTGTTGGGGTAGTTCTTCTGAGTCCCCATCTGATTCTGGCCTCCTTGTTTGGGATATACCTGATCCTGCGGATTCTCGACGTTAGTGCTCCTATAGGACAGATTCGAGGGGTTCCCAAAGTTTGGGTTGAATCCGCGATTCTGCACGAATCCTTGCCCATTCACGTATTTAACCTCCATCTGATCATCACTGTCTTCTTCTCCAAACACTTGAGATAGGGGTGCTCCTTCATTCTCATCAACGAAGTGGACCGATTTTTGGCTCCCCTTTAGCAAAAGGTTCACCTTAGCTGTCAGCTCATATATTTTCTTAGCTTCCACACTGTTGACTTTCCTCATTCTATCATTCTCAGGAGACTTGTTGCTAGAACTTGCAGCCAAGTTCTCAATCAGCTCAAGTGCACCTTCCTTAGACTTGGTGTAGAAGTCGCCATTGCTGGCTGCATTCAGTACATTTCGGCAGTCCCAATCGACACCATCATAGAAAGTGCTCAGGAGTTGCTCATCATTGAACCATGGTGAGGACACTCTCTCTTGTACTCCTTGAATCTTTCCCAAGCCTCATTAAAGGTCTCTCCCGAGGTTTGCTGGAAGGAGGATATCTTGTTCCTCAGAGATGAGGTTTTGGACTTGGTGTAGAACTTGTCCAGAAATGCCGATCTGGCATCAGCCCATGTCGCCAAAGATCCAGGTGGCAATGACTATAGCCAGCGTGAAGCTTTGTCCGCCAGAGAGAAAGGGAACAGTTTACACTTCAGGAAATCCGGAAGTACGCCATTTGAACCAGTTGTTCTGCAGATTTCCTCAAAGTTTTTGATGTTGTCCATCGGGATTTATGCAGGCAGTCCATGGAACAGATGCTGCTTCACCAAAGCAATCATATGAGCTTTGATCTCATAATCTTGCCTCTGGATTGTAGGTGGAATGATGGCAGCTCTGTTTTGGTAATAAGCGTGTGCGGCATCTTTATCTCCGAAAGCAGGCTGTTGCTCTTGTTGCAGACGCAATTGGTCCATTGCTTGTTGAAGCGTTTGCAGCTGAGCTGCCATGTCGGTGTTGTCACCCACATCTTCGGTGCCGGAATCGATGGTATCAGTAGCAGGAACAGGAGTGGTACGTCTTTGCCTGTTCTCTCGTTCTCTTCTTGCCAATTCCTCGTTAGTTAGGTTGACAAGATTTTCGGAATTTCTGCCGCTCCTTGTGTTCATACACCTGAAACACACAGAAGAAGAAAAACGAAGTAAATAGAATCTTAGACTAAAAATTTCGCCGAAAACCAAAGGTAATAATTTGGTCTCCGGCAACGGCGCCAAAAACTTGATACACAGAGTTTTAACCTTAATTTCCTACTGCAAGTGCACAGCAAACGAAATAGTACTTAGGGGTCGAATCCCACGAAGACCAAGTATCACACTATGGTTTTGTAAGCTAGATTTAGAGCTACGATGAATCAAGATTGTTTTGGTAGCAAGTAAACAAATTTAAACGATGAATAAGACTAAATAAAGCAAGGCGTTAGGTCAAGGAGTTTCGCAGGAGATTCTGAGCAAGGATCAAACAACTACTCAGGGATGATTAAGCACAAATCTAGAACTCAAGCATAAAAATAATATCAATCCACTGTCGTGGCATCAATAACTTTGTCTAACAACCTAGAATCCTAAACTGTTGTTTGCTCCTAAAATCGCAGACAATCTTTAATGAATAGGTTTGATTTGTTCACAATTTGCCTCGTTGGCTAAGGACAAATTGCTTACCAATGTTTCTTATCGCACCTTAGCAACTGTCGTTGACTAGACTAACCTGGGATCGTGAATTAAATGGCCAAATTAAGTCAAGCATTAAGATTAACTAGAGGTGAAGACTATTGATTTGTAACCTTATTTGTGTTCAACCTACAAACTCATAAACTCCTTTGAAATCCTTAACCTAACTAAGGGATCTACTCAGACATGGAATAAGAAAACATAGCAATCGAATTAAAAGAATGCATTAGATATAATGCTGAGATAACAGGGTTCAGAATTCTTCTCAAGTGTAGCAGAAATTCTTCTCCCCAATCTTACAAGTAGAAAGCTCCTAGAAACTCAAAAGCAAAAGTAAAGATGATTCTTTCGTAAAAACTAATGGGAATATATATATATATATATATATATATATATCGGTCTTATCCAGGGCGGCGGCTCCTTTTTAGCCTTCAAACTAGGTAAAAACGACTTTCCTTATTTTTCAATCGAGGCGCGAGCACGTGCTCTAGGGTAGCTGAGTTCGGGAGAACATGCTCCAAATTGGAGTTGGCACTTCTATGTGTGGTTTGACTCCTTTTCTTCATTCTTTCTCCTTTTCTACTCCAAAGGTTCCAGCTGCTCCAAACTCCATAAAAGTACCCTAGTTACCTAAGATAACATGTCAAAGACTCGAAATACTCCTGAAAATGGTTAGATACCAAGGTTAGAATGGGTCAAATCCGCAATATATCACTTAGCCGTCTCCTTCTGAGTGATGGTTTTCAGGATGGTTTTGTCTATTGAATTGAACAAATAGTTTTTGGCTTGAGGTCTTTGAGCTTCGCCTCTTCAAGGAATTTTTGTTGTGGCTGATCAGGCTCAACAAGATTTCTCAATTCCTCATATCCCGGATCATTGACACTCCAGTACTCCTTCGAACGGAGCAGATTCTCCATGACCAAACTCCAATGGTCATAATCTCCATCAAACAGAGGAACGGACGGTGTGGTGAAATTCTTTTCTGACATTCTCACAAAAAGTGTTTTTGTCTGTAAACACTCACAATATTCGCTCTGATACCAGATAAAAGGAAATTGAAATAAAAAAACTCCCAAAAGATAGTCTGAATGATTCATCTTATTCGATAAAGGAAAATGGCTTTTTATAGCGTTACAACATTAACACTCAATTACTGAGAAAGATACATAACAAAAGCAAATAACGAAATAAAGATATAGCATAAGTAGCGCCTGAGTAGTGCTAACAATTATTAAATGATTTGACCAATAAAAAAAACTTTCAACAATTATTAATTTTAGTGGCATTTTATGTAATATAACCTGTGAGAATATAACATATGACTAAGGGTTAATAGACAGTGTGTTATTCTATTTTAATAAGTATAGATAAAGCTAACAAATTACTATGCAAATTCAATGAAAGACAAACGCTAGGCATAAGGTCTTTGTAGGAATTCAGATTCATGAACCAAACAATTATTCAGGGATAGATAATGAACAAGTCTAGAACTCAAACATATATTTACTATATCAATCTATTTCCACAGCTTTGACAACTTTCTCTAGCAAGTATTTTAACTATCCATTTGACCCCAAAGTTCTAGACAAGCATTAAGATTTGGTTTTCACGAATTGCTCTAACATCAACTTCCGCAGGTTGAAGAAAATTCGCTCATCTGGGTTCTTTCTAGCAATCTATTACACTTCTGAGAAATATATTAAACCTAATTTCATAGATTAAGTGATCAGATCAACCAAAACATTAAGAACAACTCTAGATGAAGACATCAATAGATTAAATTCCTATCTATGTTCAGTTCATTGGTTCATGAAATTCCCCTGAACCCTGAACCTAATTAATGAGACTACTCAAACATAGAAAGGAAAACCGCAGCAATAAGTATGAAAGACATGGTGAAATAAATAAATGAATAACATGGGTTCATAATTCTTCTTCTGTAGAGATTTGGTCTCCCCAATCTTACAAACGCTGATCAAAACTCTAAAAGCTGCTATGAAAAAACTTATCTTTAAATTTATGAAAACCCTAGTATACAAAAGCTGTACGCGGCTGGGACTCTCCAATTTTCTGGTTTCAGAAGGCCCAATCCTGGAACAAGTGTTCTGATTGTCTTGTAGCAATGGTTGTCAAGCGGCATCAATAGTGGTGTCGGTCTAAAGCTCCTTTTTCTTCACTAAACTGGTTGGTTTGGAATGAATTTTTCGTACCAGTCTTCAGTAAAATGGACATAAGTTTTGATCGCACCGTCAGATCTTCCTTAAACCACTTTCATATGATATATAACTCAATTATCTATCTTGTGACCAAACATGAGATAGATCCATCGGTGGGAAAGATTTCATCCAATACATTCTTTTGACAGTTCTGCACAGTCCTGCATCTTTATAGGCTTGTTTTCGACAGATTCCACTCCTTGAACTCCAATCTTTGACATTTTCGTCCTTGCACCTGTAGTGACTCGATAATGAAAAAAAGATTCGATAGTAACTAAAAAAACTTAAAAGTGATAGCTAGAAAGCACCAAAAACACAACATATCAGACCACAAAACTGATTCTACTTCACTAATTCATAGTTTAATTTTTGTTATGCGAGTAAATAGGATTTTGGCTCGAAAGAATATTTGGTGACCTATTGTAGTCTCCAATAGTCTCATAAGCCATCTTTATAGTAATATATCCTTTCTCATTTTGAAACCTGAAAAACACATAGATAAACCAAAGAGGAAAGAATTAGCAAACTAAAAAAAAAAGGGTCTTATATTGGATTTTAGACTAAACTTATGGGTAATTTATTGATCCCACAATGGCGCCAGAAAAATTGATGTGAGCAGCGCCGGTTCATCACTTTGAGAGACCCTAATCAAGTCTACAAAAGTGTGCCCCTTTTTTTTCAATCAAATTCATAAATAATAATACTAACTCTTTTTCATTAGATTCTAAAGCAAAAAAAAACAGAGTACACAATTACAAAAAAATATAATTATGAAAAAGAACAGAAACAAAAGAAAGAAATATAAAAAGAAGAACAAAAACATTAAAATACTACTTGAATATGATCCTCCTTGCACTCTTCCCTGCAAAATCATCAATCAAAGCCACATAATCGAGTTTCTCAAGCATACCTTTCTCGATCGATAATATAGCTAAGCCATTCAATCTTTCTTGTGACATGGTGGATCGCATATAATTTTTGATTAGCTTCAACTTAGAAAAGCTTCTTTCTGCAGAAGCAACTGATACAGGAATGGTCAACATAGAAAAGCTTCATCATGCTCTTTGTTGCCAAACTCAGCTACATGTACCACGTCTTCATGATCCACATCTAAATCAGCCACATCGTTTCCTGAATCCACATCTAAATCAGCCACATCGTTTCCTGAATCCACATCTATTTCTCCATTCTCTTCTCTTTGTGTACCTGTTGTTTCATCAGTTCCAGAGACAGAGTTTTCAGGTTTCTTTTTCATATACCTGAAAATAGAATTGGTGTGTGGTTTCATCGCTTCTTCTTGCATCTTTTTTCTTTTTCTTTTTGCATATCCACTTAGTTGCCGTTTAATACCAGGTGCCATTCTGCTAAGAAAAATTGAATTAGCAATTTAGAACAATATTACCAAAATTGCAATATAATAAATTATAAAGCTTAAGTGGGTGCAGACAGCAGACATGATCACTTAAACAATTAAAGTAATACAAATTCACAATGGACTGGTGTTTAATAACATAGCAAAGAAAGCAACAAAAGATCTGATGAAATCGTCGGCATCGAGGTTTGGAAAAATTACAGTTTTAACAAATTAATTTTAGAAAATTCTTTTATTCACTTGATTTTAGTTACTTCAAAACTAAAGTAAAGAGAACTTGTAAATTTGATCATTACCAAATAACCCAGCAAATAATTACTTCACCACTCACGAGCAAATACGGTACCGACGTCGACGGCAATATGAGGAAGGAGACAAAACGTTTTTCTGTGTTTGGATTAAAAAAAAAATCACATTTGTATATATAAAAAAAATGAAACGCTAGCCCATAAATTTTTGGGCCCTACTCGGCCGCTTATGTGGCTTATGTCACGGGCCGAGCCTGTTATGACTTATATCCGGAGTACAATCAAGAATTATGGAGAAGTACTTAGAAGCATGGATCGTCTTTATGATCATCAGTCTAATCTCACTAGCTAACATAGATATCAACTCATTCTGAATCTTGTGACTTAGATAATGAGAATATATCCTGCCTGCACCAATTCTTCTTATATGTTCCCTCATCACTGGATCAAACTCTGCAATCATTTCAGTAAAACTCAAAAAATTCTCATTTCTGTCCTGGCCAATCTTCTCATTATCTCCTCGAAATGCTAAATTATTTTTAGCTAGAGTCTTCACCAATGCAAATATCCTCGTAAGTACTTCTCTCCAGTGATTCTTCTCTTTGTTGATTTCTTCTTGAACATGCTTATCAATCGTTTTATCTCTGTTCAGCCTTAACTCTAACTCTGCCCAACTAGTCATGGAAACAATGTGATCATGACTGCCTTCATGTTCTTTGAGTCGCTTGGAAAGGTTTCTCCAATCACTATACCCGTCAGTTGCCAAGTAACCTCCCCTTTTATCATGTCTGAACAGCTTACAGCAGAAACAATAGACTTTCTCTAGAGACTTTGAGTAAATCAACCATCTTCTATCTTGTTTCTCCCCGTTTATCAAATCCTTGTATAGAATGCTTGAGAAAAATGTCTACCATTACTATCCTTAGGAAACTGATAATTAGTTGATAACCTTGTTGTTGGACCATTTTCAACCAATAAATCTCTTAGTCTCGTATCAATGTTGTGCCAATTTCCTGGATCAGAAACATCTTTGAAAAGTTCTTCATTCTGAACACTTTCGTTCTTCTCCTCGACAACTTCATCATGCTCTTTGTTGCCAAACTCAGCTACATGTACCACGTCTTCATGATCCACATCTAAATCAGCCACATCGTTTCCTGAATCCACATCTAAATCAGCCACATCGTTTCCTGAATCCACATCTATTTCTCCATTCTCTTCTCTTTGTGTACCTGTTGTTTCATCAGTTCCAGAGACAGAGTTTTCAGGTTTCTTTTTCATATACCTGAAAATAGAATTGGTGTGTGGTTTCATCGCTTCTTCTTGCATCTTTTTTCTTTTTCTTTTTGCATATCCACTTAGTTGCCGTTTAATACCAGGTGCCATTCTGCTAAGAAAAATTGAATTAGCAATTTAGAACAATATTACCAAAATTGCAATATAATAAATTATAAAGCTTAAGTGGGTGCAGACAGCAGACATGATCACTTAAACAATTAAAGTAATACAAATTCACAATGGACTGGTGTTTAATAACATAGCAAAGAAAGCAACAAAAGATCTGATGAAATCGTCGGCATCGAGGTTTGGAAAAATTACAGTTTTAACAAATTAATTTTAGAAAATTCTTTTATTCACTTGATTTTAGTTACTTCAAAACTAAAGTAAAGAGAACTTGTAAATTTGATCATTACCAAATAACCCAGCAAATAATTACTTCACCACTCACGAGCAAATACGGTACCGACGTCGACGGCAATATGAGGAAGGAGACAAAACGTTTTTCTGTGTTTGGATTAAAAAAAAAAATCACATTTGTATATATAAAAAAAATGAAACGCTAGCCCATAAATTTTTGGGCCCTACTCGGCCGCTTATGTGGCTTATGTCACGGGCCGAGCCTGTTATGACTTATATCCGGAGTACAATCAAGAATTATGGAGAAGTACTTAGAAGCATGGATCGTCTTTATGATCATCAGTCTAATCTCACTAGCTAACATAGATATCAACTCATTCTGAATCTTGTGACTTAGATAATGAGAATATATCTCGCCTGCACCAATTCTTCTTATATGCTCCCTCATCACTGGATCAAACTCTGCAATCATTTCAGTAAAACTCAAAAAATTCTCATTTCTGTCCTGGCCAATCTTCTCATTATCTCCTCGAAATGCTAAATTATTTTTAGCTAGAGTCTTCACCAATGCAAATATCCTCGTAAGTACTTCTCTCCAATGATTCTTCTCTTTGTTGATTTCTTCTTAAACATGCTTATCAATCGTTTTATCTCTGTTCAGCCTTAACTCTAACTCTGCCCAACTAGTCATGGAAACAATGTGATCATGACTGCCTTCATGTTCTTTGAGTCGCTTGGAAAGGTTTCTCCAATCACTATACCCGTCAGTTGCCAAGTAACCTCCCCTTTTATCATGTCTGAACAGCTTACAGCAGAAACAATATACTCTATCTTGTTTCTCCCCGTTTATCAAATTCCTTGTATAGAATGCTTGAGAAAAATGTCTACCATTACTATCCTTAGGAAACTGATAATTAGTTGATAACCTTGTTGTTGGACCATTTTCAACCAATAAATCTCTTAGTCTCGTATTAATGTTGTGCCAATTTCCTGGATCAGAAACATCTTTGAAAAGTTCTTCATTCTGAACACTTTCGTTCTTCTCCTTGACAACTTCATCATGCTCTTTGTTGCCAAACTCAGCTACATGTACCACGTCTTCATAATCCACATCTAAATCAGCCACATCGTTTCCTGAATCCACATCTAAATCAGCCACATCGTTTCCTGAATCCACATTGTGAGAGCCGAAACTCACACTGTCAAAACTTATATTTAGTGGGGGCTCGAAAATTCTATTTGGAAAGAACTAAAGGATCGAAAATGCAAAAGAGAGATTTTTATTGATATTTTCTGAAAGTACAAGGGAAATTAGCAAAAGCTGAATAATCTTAAATTGCTAAAGCTCCTAATAATCGGATCTGGGATGGCTTTAATCCTGACGTGAGCGTACATATATATACTGACAATCCTAGGAGGCTAAGACTTCAGATTTCCGATGTGGGACTTTGTCCTTCCTTCCCAGCCGCCGACCTAAGCTTTTTGGGCCCGATATCCGGCCCGAGAGTCTTCCGTGATCCATCCGCGCATTCTGACCCAAATCCGACCCGCCGATGAATAGTGACCCGTGAATAGTAATCCGATGAATAGTAATCCGAATCTCGGTTTAAGCTTAATTCTATTTTTTGGTTAACTTTGTCTTCGGGATGAATAGTGTTTTTCAACGGCTTTTCCGCATGAACATTGTTCCGAGCGTTTTAGGACATCTGAAATTTGAACCGCCCGTTTTTTGTTTGAACTTCCAGCCGCCGGTTTCGGCATTGATGGCCAGCCGCCGGTTCCTTTGGCTCGTGTGCTCGGCGACTGGTCCACGGATGGCTGGACGTTCGTCACGGTCTTACGGGGAATGTTTATGGACATCTTTGGAGGCAGAACATGCAAATGGATGATCTTCGGATCGTCCGGGCACAGAGATATGTTCGACGGTCGGTCGACTGGACGATGTTCGGATAATTTTTCTTGACTTGAGAAATGATCGTTGGCATATGATGAAGACCTGGCGGCTGGCCTTATCCCAGCCGCCGGTTGGTGTATCATGAAGATCCGGCGGCTGGCCTTATCCCAGCCGCCGGTTGATGGACCAAGACGACCCGGCGGCTGGCCTTATCCCAGCCGCCGGCCGTGGATCAAGGAAGACCCGGCGGCTGGCCTTATCCCAGCCGCCGGCCTTGGACGAATGAAGACCCGGTGGCTGGCCTTATCCCAGCCGCCGGTCATTGATATGTGAAGATCCGGCGGCTGGCCTTATCCCAGCCGCCGGCCGTGGATCGAGGAAGACCCGGCGGCTGGCCTTATCCCAGCCGCCAGCCATGGACGAATGAAGACCCGGTGGCTGGCCTTACCGCAGCTGCCGGTTGATGTTTCGGACGGTTCGTGGGCAGTTTGCCCTAGCTCGTCCGTTCCATGTTTCGGGATAAGTTCCATTTGATCTCGTCCTTGACTTATCGTTCCGTCGATCTTCGAGGAGGGGATTGCGACCCCAACAGTTAGCCCCCCAGCTCTTTGCTTCCATGGTTTGGAGCAAGGAGTTCCGAGCTAAGAGTTTTATCGGGATTGACTGAGATGGGAAGGCGATGAGTTTTTCCGTTCATCCGTTCGTCTGCTTCTCTTTAGTGTCTTGTCAGAGCATAGTCCATCATGGAAATTCGTGCCATGTTTGCTATATTAAAGGAGTGGCTTCATTTTCATTTTTTCACACTCCCTTCTTTTTTCAAGCTTTCTTCTTCAAGTTTCGCTTTCGAAAATTTTTCTTTAGCGATGGCTGGTGAAGGAGGTTCCCCTTTCGAACTCAACTTCAATGCAATCATGAACGATCAGTTTGAATTTGATTTTATGTCCGCAGAGCAGGATGCGGTACTTGTGGAAGATCTGTTGGCGGCTGGGGAAAATGCCATTCCACAAGCGGCGTCCGGCCCCGAAGGTGTCCCTCAGTGGGCGGCCGGTCCTAGCAATGCTCAAGGAGAGCTCGGTTTTGCTAATGTTCCTCAATGGGCGCCCGAAACGGCGGCTGGGAATGAGGACATACCCGAGACGGCGGCTGGGAATGGAAGCATTCCCGAGACGGCGGCTGGGAAGGAGATCAGACCCGAGCCGGCGGCCGGGAGTTTGACGTGTAGAGCATCTGGTTCGAAGAGGGCGGCTGGCTCTAAGAACGCCCCCAAGAGGGCGGCTGGCATAGCGGCGGTATCAAGATGGGCGCTTGGCTCTGGAGGTGTCTTAGAGAGGGCGTCCGGTTCTTCCCGAGTTGAACATGACGGCGTCTCGCCGAGGACAAGTATAGCACGTGGCGCTTGGACTCCTCCTTAACATGCTGAGGACAATGGCAGATGGCGTGAATGGCCGTCCCGATCTCTGGTCGCTTCCAAGCATCATCGTGTTTGGCCAGAAACAGGTGACCACTCGGCCATGTCTGGGGAGGAAGTTAGATCGGATCACCCGGAGGTGCCTATCTTTGTGCACCCTGAGGTGAAGTCCGAGTGTCGTTCTCCCGGAGAAGCTAAAACCTATTGGGGTGAATATATTTTTGCTTGGCGGTTTAAGAAGCCTGGACCATCTTCGAGTTACAGATCGATATCCGAGGGATTCAAGCATGGACCAACTATGAGCGATCGAGACTCACTGGCCGAGCTTAGATACGACTTCCGGATTTCGGACAAGATTAAGTTCCGTCTCCCAAAAGATGAGGATAGGATAAACAAGGCGCCAGAGGGATATTTCGCCATGTACGAGTCGATGTTTTACGAAGCTTTCCTCTGGTTCCCGATCCCAGGAGCTATCTTCGAATTTCTCGAGTTATATGGGGTTGCAATCTCTCAACTCACCCCATCCGCTATGAGGATTTTGATGGGACTCGTGGTCCGTTGTGCCGAATGCAGGATCAAGTTGGAGGGTGATCTTGTACGGAATTTCTTTTCGTTGAGGAAAACTTTCTAAATCGGATTTCTTCTGGTCGGTCAACGTTCGGAAGCATATGAGGCGTTTCTATACCGGCCTTCGGAGCAACTGTAAAGCTTCGCGGGATCAGTTTTTCTACGTGAAGCGCAGCCCGCTCACGGTCGGTTCCGACTTCGGCGGCTCGGTTAGGACCGAGTGGAGTTTGCCACGTAAGCGTTTCGTCTTTTTGTGAATTTTCTCTATAACTAGCCTTCATTCCTTTGTTTCATTCTTCATAACTTCATTTCTCACAACTTTTCATCTTTTCTTCTCTTCTTTTAGTTCGTGATCCCTTTGCTCCTAGAGTTTCCGGATTTGAGGATATCGTTTTCTGGACGCGAAAGATATTTTAGAAGGACGCGCTCCTCCGAAGGGTCCTGACTTTGTTGATCCAATGGTGACATACCCCGGCATGGAGGGTGTTTGGAAGTATCGCCAGCAAAAGTATGGTGAAGCCGGATGATGCGATCATGGATCAGGACCTCGATGCCAGCCCGGAAGATGGAACGGGCATCGACAGCCGGACGAGGACAAACGTACCGCGAAGGGAGGTTGCTCGCGAGGACCAGCCGGACGACCGCAGGACGAGGCCAAACGAACGTACCGTCTACCGTATCGACCCGCGTGCACCCGAGAACGACCTAAGGCCTGAATCTCAACTTCCGGTGACAATTTCTCGAACGGGCCGTGAAGGACTTCGACCAAGATCCCATTCTGAGCATTTGAGTCGGGACACATTGGGCTTACTTCGTGCGGATTCAGAAAACGAACGTGAGGTTCCATTTCTCGACGGATGGTGACTTTTCCGGACGGGCCGTTCAGCCGGGCACTTGCCCATCAGTTCCAAACGGACTTAGGCCAATTTCTCCTCGACCATGCCCGCGTGCTGATACTTCCGGACGAGCCCGACCTTGTGTGACCATCGTCCAGGCGACCGAACCCGCGCATGGCCGGACCGAGTAGCCAAAGGGTTGCGTGGACTTGAAGGGTCACTTTGACCACATTTATGTCTTAAACTTTTCTAAAATTTATGCACTTGTTTTCTGTGCCACAATCAAGTCTCTTTGACTTGATTTCCTTTATATTCTTCCTTCTCCACAATTTGTAAACACCTTTGATCATTTTGTAATAGAAATTTCTATTTGAGAACTTGTTCTCTCTTTTGTTCTTCGTGAGCAAATTCAGTTGTTTGGTGCGTCACATCCATTCAACGCCCCTGAGTCCAGCGTCTTGGTGCGTCACATCCAAGGTTGGCTAAGGGTTGGGTATACTGAAGGCCTTCCGCATCCTTCAACGCTCCCATCGATCCACCAGTTCCGGATTCGCTAGTAGCTTATCCCGGTCCATATCCAAATCGTCAATACCATTCATTCAAGTGCTAAATTCTTGGGCAAGTTTGTATCAGGTGGTATCAGAGCACACTTGAAGGGGTATTTCATCTTCTCATCTTTTCATCTTCTAAAATTCTGAAACACTTCTCTTATCTCCATCCGGGCCACTTCTTACCTTTGTTTGAAACGATTTAAAAAAAAAAAAAAAAAAAAAAAAAAAAAAGTAAACGTTTACAACTGAGGAAAAACCAGGGGGTGACTGAGGAGAAATCCAGTTGGCTGAAGAGAAAGCCGGCCTGGAAGTGGTTAAGGCGGATTTCTAATAAAAGAAAAGAAATCTTAAATCTCTCTATCTTCTTCTTGGGGTGTTGGGTTTTGTGGAGCACTAAATTTGATCGGATTGCTTGCTTAGAACCATTGAGTGAAACACTTGAGTGACACCAAAACTGTGAGGAAGAGAGTTGGTTATTTGATTGTTTGTTAAGTGCATTTCAGGAAAAACATGGAAGGACAAGAGGCAAGCGTGGGAACTGGAATGTCTAGTTTTCAGATGAACGCACTAACAAGTGAACTTAAGCGTATGATGAATGCAGGTATAGAGGACATTCATGTGAGACTTGACCGGATCCAGGAAGATCAACAAACATCCGGAAACAGAAGAAGAGAAACCACAACCGGACACGATCCAGAGATGATGGAGGATCTTCTTCCGATCAAAGTCAGAGGAGGTCACAAAGGCGCCAGTCAAACCGGGACAGGGGCAGAGATAACCCTTTCGCTGGAGAGTCTAGACGGTCAGAAAACCATCTTGGAGGCTTGAAACTTAAGATTCCCCCATTCCATGGGAAAAATGATCCGGATGCCTACCTTGAATGGGAACGAAAAGTTGAGCTTGTCTTTGACTGCCAACAATTATCAGATCGTAAAAAGGTAAGGCTTGCTGCCACTGAGTTTAATGGTTATGCACTAAACTGGTGGGATCAAATTGTGTCAAACAGGAGGAGACGAGGAGAAGAACCCTTGGAGGATTGGGAAGAACTTCTCACTCTTATGAGAAAGCGGTTTATACCAGCCCATTACTTGAGAGATCTTCATCAGAAACTAAGGAGACTGACTCAGGGCACCAAAAGCGTGGAAGACTACTACCAAGAAATGGAAATCCTGATGCTTAGAGGAGAAGTTGACGAGGATCCCGAAGCTACTATGGCACGGTTCCTTACTGGACTCAACCGTGAGATCCAAGACCGCATGGAGCTTCAAGATTATGATGATCTTGCTGAGATGTTGCACAAAGCCATTCTGGTAGAGCAACAAGTCAAGAGGAAAGGCTTCACAAGGCCTACTTACCAGTCTTCTTCAAAACCGAGTCCACAAGACAAAGGTAAGTCTCATTTCCGAACAAATACAGATGTTAAAACTAATCCGGTTGTTGCTGTGGACAAAACAAAGCAGGAAGCGACTCCTAACCGAGCTAGGGAGATCAAATGCTTCAAGTGTCACGGACTTGGCCATTATGCCAACAAGTGCCCAAACAGTCGCGTGATGATCATGCGAGAAAGTGGAGAGATTGAGTCCGCATCTGATTGGGAAGACTCAGGACCCATCTTTGATGAGGAACCGGATACAGAAGAGGACCTGGACCTACCAGTCAAAGGACAACTCCTTGTGACAAGGCGAGCCTTGAACGTCCAAGCAAAGGTTGATGAACGGGTCCAACGAGAAAATCTCTTCCACACCCGTTGCCATATCAAAGACAAGGTATGCAGTTTAATCATTGATGGTGGGAGCTGTACTAACGTGGCTAGTGAGTCTCTTGTCAGGAAATTAGGTTTGGAAACCAAGAAGCACCCACGGCCTTACAAGCTTGAATGGCTGAACGACGATGGAGAAATGCAAGTCAAGGACCAAGTGGAAGTTCTCTTACCATTGGACGATATGAGGACAACATTCTGTGTGATGTCCTGCCCATGGACGCGAGCCACATACTCCTTGGACGGCCGTGGCAATATGACAAGCGTGTGATGCATGATGGATTCACTAACCGTCATTCTTTTGAGCATCAAGGGAAAAAGATCGTCCTTGCGCCTTTGACTCCACATGAAGTGTACCAAGATCAACTCCAACTCAAAGAGAGCCGCAACAAAGACCAAGCCAAAACCGATTCTAAGGGTAAAAAGTCCAATTTTCTTGTTAAGGCTAGTCAAGTTCGAAAAACTCTTTGTTCCAACCAGTCCATGATCCTTCTTTTGTTAAAGAATCACTAATGGCTCAATCTGACCAAACACCGGAGCTTCCGAGTGAACTTAAACAGCTCTTGCAGGATTTTCAGGATGTGTTTCCCGAAGAGAACCCGGGTGGACTGCCTCCCATACGCGGCATTGAACACCAAATCGATTTTGTGCCGGGAGCGTCCTTGCCAAACCGGCCAGCTTACCGAACCAATCCCGTGGAAACCAAGGAGTTACAAAAACAGATTGGGGAGCTCATGGACAAAGGATACATCCGCGAAAGCATGAGTCCTTGTGCTGTACCAGTCCTTTTGGTTCCAAAGAAAGATGGGAGTTGGCGGATGTGCGTTGATTGCCGAGCAATTAACCACATAACAGTTAAGTACCGACACCCTATCCCTCGCCTTGATGATATGCTTGATGAACTCCACGGTTCTTGTGTCTTTTCTAAAATTGATTTGAAAAGTGGATATCATCAGATTCGAATGAAAGAAGGTGATGAATGGAAAACAGCCTTTAAAACGAAACTAGGATTGTATGAATGGTTAGTCATGCCATTTGGGCTTACTAACGCGCCTAGTACCTTCATGAGGCTGATGAATCATGTTCTTAGACCATTCATAGGCGTTTTTGTGGTGGTATATTTCGATGATATCTTGATTTATAGCAAGAGTTTTCAGGAACATCTTTCTCATTTGAAATCGGTTCTTGAAGTGCTTAGGACAGAACAACTCTTTGCTAATTTCAAGAAATGTACCTTTGCAACAGATAATCTCGTGTTTCTTGGGTTTGTTGTAGGAGCTGAAGGCGTCCGAGTGGATGAGGAAAAGGTCAAGGCCATCCGTGAGTGGCCCACTCCCAAGACCGTTGGAGAAGTTCGTAGCTTCCATGGACTAGCCGGTTTCTACCGTAGGTTCGTGAAAGACTTCAGCACATTGGCTGCCCCACTCACTGAGATTATCAAGAAAAGCGTTGGGTTCAAATGGGAACAAGCTCAAGAAGATTCATTCCAAGAACTCAAAGCTAAGTTAACCAACGCTCCTTTACTTATTTTGCCAAATTTCTCTAAGACTTTTGAGATCGAATGCGATGCTTCAGGAGTTGGCATTGGTGCTGTTTTGATGCAGGAAGGGAGACCAATTGCGTTCTTTAGTGAAAAGTTGGGAGGAGCTACCTTGAACTACCCCACTTACGACAAGGAACTATACGCATTGGTGAGGGCTTTGCAAACTTGGCAGCACTATCTTTGGCCAAAGGAGTTCGTGGTGCACACAGACCATGAGACTCTCAAACATCTGAAGGGACAGCAAAAGCTCAACAAACGACATGCCAGATGGGTAGAGTTTATCGAAACCTTTCCTTACGTCATTAAGTATAAGAAAGGAAAAGAAAATGTCGTAGCTGATGCTTTGTCTAGGAGGTATGCTTTGATCACGGTTATGGATGCTAAGGTGCTAGGGTTTGAGCAGATTAAGGAATTGTATGAAGCAGACCTAGACTTTAAGGAACCGTATCTAGCTAGCTCTAGGATCGCTTTTGGAAATACTTTAGAAATGATGATTTCTTGTTCTTTGCCAATCGTTTGTGTATTCCTAACTGTTCTTTGAGAA
The DNA here is from genome assembly GCA_010577795.1 of Isatis tinctoria. Taxonomy (NCBI): domain Eukaryota; kingdom Viridiplantae; phylum Streptophyta; class Magnoliopsida; order Brassicales; family Brassicaceae; genus Isatis; species Isatis tinctoria. Next base: position 25,032,158 of record CM021250.1, read on the forward strand.
ACTTGTTGGTTAGAGAAGCACACGGTGGTGGCCTTATGGGTCATTTTGGCATAGAGAAGACGCTCAAAACCTTGCAGGATCATTTCTATTGGCGGGATTGAAGAAGGACGTGATCAAGGTTTGCACTCGTTGTGAAACTTGCAAACGTGCCAAGGCCAAAGCTCAAACGACAGGTAAGTACCTTGCTTTGCCCATTCCTGACCAGCCTTGGACTGATGTGTCGATGGACTTTGTGTTAGGACTGCCTAGGACTAGGACCGGCAAGGATTCTATCTTTGTGGTCGTTGATAGGTTTTCAAAAATGTCGCATTTTATACCTTGTCACACCACTGATGATGCCGTGCATATTGCTGAGTTATTCTTTAGGGAAATAGTTCGTTGCATGGAATGCCTAAGTCCATTGTTTCAGATAGGGACACTAAGTTCTTGAGTCATTTTTGGAAAACACTTTGGGCTAAGCTAGGAACCAAGCTTTTGTTTTCTACTACTTGTCATCCGCAAACTGATGGACAGACTGAAGTAGTGAATAGAACTTTGTCTACTTTGCTTAGGGCTGTTGTGAAAAAGAACCTGAGAACTTGGGAAGATTGTTTGCCTCATGTTGAATTTGCTTACAATAGTGTTATGCATTCGGCCACTAAGTTCTCCCCCTTTGAAATCGTGTATGGATTAATCCTTTGTCTCCCATGGATTTGATTTCTTTACCTTTGAGTGAAAGGGCCAGTTTGGATGGGAAAAAGAAAGCTGAACAGGTTAAGAAAATCCATGAAAGGGCCAAGGAGAACATTGAAAAACGGACCAAGCAGTACGCGGACAAGGCTAATAAGCACCGGCGTGAGCAGACCTTTGAGGAAGGTGACCTTGTGTGGATCTATTTGAGGAAAGACCGGTTTCCAGCAGAAAGGAAATCCAAGCTCATGCCTCGGGTTGATGGACCCTTTGCCGTGACCAAAAAGATCAATGACAATGCGTATCAAATTGATCTTCAAGGTAAGTATAATGTCAGTTCCAGTTTTAATATATCTGACTTAATTCCTTTTGTGGCAGAAGAAACGGATTTGAGGTCAAATCCTTTTCAACGGGGAGAGGATGATGCGATCATGGATCAGGACCTCGATGCCAGCCCGGAAGATGGAACGGGCATCGACAGCCGGACGAGGACAAACGTACCGCGAAGGGAGGTTGCTCGCGAGGACCAGCCGGACGACCGCAGGACGAGGCCAAACGAACGTACCGTCTACCGTATCGACCCGCGTGCACCCGAGAACGACCTAAGGCCTGAATCTCAACTTCCGGTGACAATTTCTCGAACGGGCCGTGAAGGACTTCGACCAAGATCCCATTCTGAGCATTTGAGTCGGGACACATTGGGCTTACTTCGTGCGGATTCAGAAAACGAACGTGAGGTTCCATTTCTCGACCGGATGGTGACTTTTCCGGACGGCCGTTCAGCCGGGCACTTGCCCATCAGTTCCAAACGGACTTAGGCCAATTTCTCCTCGACCATGCCCGCGTGCTGATACTTCCGGACGAGCCCGACCTTGTGACCATCGTCCAGGCGACCGAACCCGCGCATGGCCGGACCGAGTAGCCAAAGGGTTGCGTGGACTTGAAGGGTCACTTTGACCACATTTATGTCTTAAACTTTTCTAAAATTTATGCACTTGTTTTCTGTGCCACAATCAAGTCTCTTTGACTTGATTTCCTTTATATTCTTCCTTCTCCACAATTTGTAAACACCTTTGATCATTTTGTAATAGAAATTTCTATTTGAGAACTTGTTCTCTCTTTTGTTCTTCGTGAGCAAATTCAGTTGTTTGGTGCGTCACATCCATTCAACGCCCCTGAGTCCAGCGTCTTGGTGCGTCACATCCAAGGTTGGCTAAGGGTTGGGTATACTGAAGGCCTTCCGCATCCTTCAACGCTCCCATCGATCCACCAGTTCCGGATTCGCTAGTAGCTTATCCCGGTCCATATCCAAATCGTCAATACCATTCATTCAAGTGCTAAATTCTTGGGCAAGTTTGTATCACCAGACCGTCTGGAGAGGCGGCTGAGTTCGACCTTGCGGCCGGTTTTGTTCTACCGTCAGGGTTCGATTTCCAGGGTGACGGCTTGCCTGAGGGACAGATAGTCGCTCCCCAGGGCTCTGGTTGCGCTGCTGTGGCGGATAAAGGGAAGGGAGCTTCCAACAGCCTGGATCGTCCGAGGAAGGGCAAAGTGGCTCGGACGGTCGAGGCGTCTGACCCTAGTCTCCTCTTTGACGCTCGCAAGGCGGCGGGAGGAGATCTAGCTGAGTCCATGAAGGTCGTGGACTACTTCGGAGCATTGGCTCCGGCCTCCGCTGTTCCGTTCGATCGTTCAGTGGCTTACGGAGACTTATCTTCTGGCCTTATGATGGTAACTCTTTCTTCCTTTAGATTTGCTTTGACGCAGTTTGGTCTTTGCCACTCGAGCTCATGCGACCCAGGTTGCCTTAGAGGCCTCAGAGAAAGAGTCCCGAAAGAAGGACAAAAAGATCAAGGCCCTGGAAGTCAAGCTTCGGAATGCGGAGAAGAGATCGCAAAAGGAGCTCAAGAAGGCGCTCGCGGAGGCTGAGCGGAAGATGGATCTGGCGCTTAAGCAAAGCCGCTAAAAGTTGGTAGAGAAGTACCGTCTCCAAATTGAGGGTGCTAAAGCTGCTCTCGCGCCGATGCATCAGGCGAAATATGGAGAGACTGCCTTGACTGAGGTCAGATCGAACCTTGATCTAGTCCGGGACATTAAGTCCGGGAAGTCCAAGGTCGAGGAGGAAGAAGGAGAGCTGGAGGCATCATTAGAGCGGCTCAAAGGAGGAGACTGGGCCGGCTCCTACGATCGGGCTGCTGCCGTTCTCGACAGCTACTTGGTATGCTCTCCCGTTTCTCCGTGCCAGTCCCCGGATGCAGAAGCTTTGGACTATGGAGCTCCTACTCCTCTTGTCGAGTATGATTAGGCCTTGGCCTTGTATTTTCGGTTTCTGTTATGTTCGGGTCTTTCGACCCTTATTGTATTTGCTTTGTCAAACGAACTTGGTTTCTTATATCTCCTTTCATGGAGATTTATTATCCATCTGCTTTTGCCTTTGGTTGTTATGGACTTCTTTGCTTGCCTTGCTTTTATAGTTTGAAAGATGGCTTGTCTTCGGGTTATAAATTTTGATAAAGGGAAATTGGGCGGCCAGTATGTCTTTCTTCCAAGAGGGCGGCCAGCCCATTTTTCGGAACGAAGGGCGGCTGGTCCGTCTCTCTACGGAGGACGGGCGGCTGGCCCGTTTTGTAGAGCGAAGGGCGGCTGGCCTGTCTCTCTACGGAGGACGGGCGGCTGACCCGTTTTGTAGAGTGAAGGGCATTGCGTTGGAACGAAGGGCGGCTGGTCCGTCTCTCTACGGAGGACGGGCGGCTGGCCCGTTTAGGAATTGATTGGCGTTGCGTTGGAGTGTTATCCCGGACACTCGAACTTTAGACCAGGTCATCTCTGCGAATATTCCTGGGTTTAATGCAGTCTTTTGTTGTCGCAGGGGATCAAGCTGGTTCATATCCCTCTTTCGACTGAACGCTTTTAAGATCTCGCATCAGAGCCGGTGTGATACTGCGTTCTCGAGATGTCTTTGACCAGTGTTCCATGTCAGGCGCTTACTGGGTTTAGAGAGTTTACTTTGTGTCTTATGCTTCGCACTATCTGCCTATGCGAAGCGCTAGTGAAAGTAAACTAATCAGAACATCGTCTCGAGCGCTTCCTGCAGGATCGCGGGATGCAGGTTACGCCCTTCGGATGTTAATCCGGAAATTTATATAGCGCGCTAGTCTTATCCTCTGCGGGATGTTGAGAGAACCATGGTTTAAAAAGATAGTGTTGTTGTGGCCAGCAACAGACGGATTTGTTGGAGAGGACTTAAGTATCTAGGAGAAATATCTTTGATCGGTTGGTGGTCGTGGATAAGTTACGAGATGCTAAGTCTCGATATTTATCCGATTTTAAGTTTGAGTTAAAGATGTGTTATGAGATACTAAGTCTCAATGTTCATTTTCCTCGGGTTTTCCGGATCAGGTTTCAAGATGCTGAGTCTCGATGTCTGTCGAATGGTGTTTTCGGAAACTTTTTCAAATTTTGGATGTGTTATGAGATGCTAAGTCCCAGTGTTCATCTCCTTGATTTGTTTCCGAAAATTTGGGAGTATGTATATACGGACCCACTCCCCCCCCCTTTTTTAAGGAGAGGGGCAACTGAACTCGTTTTTTAAGCGAGCTGCCTACGTACCCTTCGCGAAAAGGGATCAAGTCACCCGTCGTTCCTTTTTTTTTTGTGGTAAGAAGACGGTTAAGTCTAAGTCATGGAATCGTCGGTTGTAGCTTTGACGGTTTCTGAGGTCTTTTCCTCGGCAGTTTTCATCTCTTCTTGGTTTGTTTCCATGGGCGGAAATTCCGTTTTCTCGAACTGTTCGGTTCTGCTTACTTTCTTTTCCAGTTTAGGGACTTCGTCTTCATTCTTCCTCTTCGGGTTCTCTCTCTGTGGGATGGTCGGATTCCGGATCTTGTGTTCCGCCAGAAAACAGATCCGAGCCTCCTTCTGATTTCCCCAAACGGTCTTGATCCCGTTTGGTGTCGGGAACTTCAGGCAGAGATGGTAAGTTGATGGGATAGCTCACATTGAGTTGATCCAAGGAGTTCCCATTATCACGTTATAAATCGCGGGATGGTTTGCTACCGCGAAGTTAACGATTTTCGTGATTCCACCGGCACGAACCGGGAGCTGGATTGTTCCATCCGTCATTGTGACTTCGCCAGAGAATCCGGTGAGTGACCTCGGATTGGGCTTTATCATTGACGGATCCACCTTCATCCTTTGAAGTGTCTCCCGAAAAATGACGTCCACCGAACTTCTGGTGTCGATCAAGACCCAGGAGACGTCATGGTCGTTGATGTCTAGTTCTACCACCAATGGGTCGTCGTGAGGTTGGTCAAGGCCTTCAGCATCTTTTTCGCGGAAGGCGATCCGATCGTCGTTTTCGATGATCGGCTCCCGCGGGTTCGACTCCTTGTCTCCTCTTCTCAGGAATGCCTTTATCGAGGCCACTGTGTCTCGGCAATACTGAGATCCTCCGATGATCATGAGGATTCTCCTGCGATTGGCGGCGGAGTTGTCTCCGTTTGGTCTCCTTCCCCGTTTGGAGGTATCTTCCTCGGGCCTTTCGGGACGTTCCCGGTTAGGTCGTCCGTCTGGGGCGCCAACGCCTTCTTCGATAGCTCCGAGACTCTCGAGGGTTACCCCATTTCCGAACTCCCCGGCTAATAGCTTTGCCGCGAGCCTTCTTCCGACAGTCCTGCAGTTTTCGGTTGAGTGGCCCTTTGCCTTGTAGAAAGGTACAAAAGGCGTTCTCGTCGAATCCTAGTCGGGTCCAAGTATTCCACGGTCCTTTGTTTCGCTCATCATACGGTCTCTCCGTGTTTATTTGGTAGTTATGCACTCCGCCTGGGTTGGGTTCCTCATCTCGGCTGGTTCGCTTATTTCTTCTCTCGTTTGGAAAGTTAGAAGGATTTTTTCTAGGTTTCGAATCGTCCTAACAGAGTGAATAAAGAGGATGAACAAAACGACGTCGTTTTTTTTTTTCTTTTTCAATCAGAACTTAACAAAACGACGTCGTTTTGAGGATTGTTCGACTGTTAAAGGATCACTCACCTGCGTTAACGGAGCCCGTTTGGTTGACTAACGGATACTTGGTCAATGCTTCTTTCCGCACACGCTAGCAATGTTGGGGTACTGATTTCACGGTTTTGCGTTGTTCGGGTATGAATTAGCACATCAAAATTACACCATTAACAGAGCTCGTTTGGTTGACTAACGGATACATGGTCAATGCTTCTTTCCGTACATGCTAACAATGTTTGGGTACTGATTTCACGGTTTTGCGTTGTTCGGGTATGAATTAGCACATCAAAATTGTTTTGTGTCTTATTTACACCTATATTTGCTGAGTTGGGGCATGGATAAGCCGATTTCCCGAATCAAACCTCAAACATTGATAAGCTAAAAACACAAGCGATACAAAAAGAGTGTCAAAGACAACAGACAATGCTGGATTCAACAAAAATGGTGGTCCAAAAAAAATATGGTTTATTATAAATATTTTTTTTATAAATTAAAATATTATGCCCTTTTTTAAAAATAAGGTAATTATTCTTAAATTTAATATTTCTTATTAACTGGTTCCTATATATACTTTTTTCAAAGGGGACAATACAAAAGCACGTGATTTCAAACCTGGAATTCTACCGTACTCTGTGTAAATATTGTTGTTGATCCTGCAGAGCTTACCCGGTTCAGGCCGGATTGTAGGAAATGGGTGATACGTTTTTGTATTATCAAAAAATATATTTTTTTTATGTTTTTTGATCTTTGACTAATATCTCTCCTCCAAGCTTCTGCCAAAAGAAGTAAAGCATTTTTATTGGAAGAATTTGAAATCTATTCTCTTGAAAATTTCAACATGATTCTCCTGAGTTTAAGAAAAAAATTTAAGTGTCAAACATTCCACAATCTCTCCAAATACATCCCACCAATTTGTTGAAAATAAAAACAAACAATATATCCATTGAATAATTCAATAAAAGGACACCGCCTTTTCTGAAGAAAAAACTATATCATAAAATAAAAAATTCAAGTTTTGACAATGTAAAAAGAGAAAATTATATGTGAAGGCACTTATGTGTAATCTTTCATAAAAAAGACACTCTCCGACACTGATGCACTCTGGCCAACAAATAATTCTTTGAATACCGAACAAGCCCTTCTTTTTGTGTAAAATTAATTAAAAAGTAAAGATGTCAGTTACATATTTAGAAGATTTTGACTTACATTCGAAGGCCCTTTTATTTCAAATTTAGACAATGAATCTGATCCTAATTAAAATTCCTTTTTACTCAGCAAATCGTTTTGGGATTTGCCATTGGGGTCTTCAGAAAAGGCAGTGTCCTTTTGTAGAATTATTCAATTGATATATTATTTGTTTCTATTTTCAAAAAATTGGTGGGATATATTTGGAGAGATTGTGGAATGTTTGACACTTAAAACTTTGGGGAATAAGGGAAAATAGCCTTTGACTATAGGTTTATTTGATTAAAATCCCCCTTTTCAAACAACATAATTTTTGTGAATTTCCTCCCGTTGTATTACGATTACACCCTCGCTATATCGATTAATGGCATTACGTATCTGACAACATTTTTACTACTATCTCGAGGCTAGTCCGATCAGTTTTCATATCAAGCGTCGCGTCTTTTTTATCAAAAGGTGTAACACCGTCTTCTCTCTTCTTAACTGTTCATCTTCTTCAACACCACCGGCGATTTCCCATCTATTCTCTCTTCCGTAACCACAAACTATGTTCGTTTCCCATTAAATCTTTCTCCTTACTCGCAGATTACTCTCTATTCAGTTACTCGGCTTCACAGATAGTTTCATCCGGAGGTTACCTTCTTTCCTTCCACTCTCTCTCATAGTTGTTCTCAAAATCTCTTCGCCTTCCATCTAGATTATCGGAAGTATTTTACTTGTTTCGCTTTAATTAGTTTGGGTACTGACTAATATCAATAGATTATACGATTACTAGTTCATTTAACATGATTTAGGGTTTGCTATTCTTTGATTTCATCGGTTATGTCACCGGTTCGTATTTGCTTATAATCCGCTGTCCTTTTTAAACAGTTGTATATTCTTTAGTAAAGCACTTCTCACCGTCACTCTGTTATTGTTGCCTGTGGCTCCGGTATTTAATTTTTCGGGTTATCGTTTCTTGCATGCGTTGTTCATCAAACCCTTCCACTTTTATTCTTCTTATTGACAAGTCAATAGTTGCCGTTACTATTGACTTATGTGCATTGATATGTTATCTAGCCGGGAAATAAATCATATTACATTCACCCTGTTATTCGTTGGTGTTCATTAAGATCTCTATGTTATTCGTCTCACTCCTTTGGGACATTGTTCATCATTCACTTGATGATAATTGTTTTATTTGGTTTTGTTTTAATCAAGTCATATGAACACCAGTTTCATGTTACCGTTGCCATATTTGGATTGATCTGTTATGTAACCGGTATATAAATCATATTACCATCACCCTGTTATTCGTTTCTGTTCCTTAAGCTCTCTACTTTGTGCTGTTACATACTATTAATGACTAATATAATTGTTAACTTTTTGTTACATAGCAGGACAATGGCGGATAAACGTTTGCCCCCCCGTATATTTTCGAAGTCTTTTGATGGAAAGAATCTAAAAGTCTTGCCATACAACAAACTCTTCTGGATTGAAAAAGTTTTAGAGTGGCTCGATGGACCTCAACTCGAAAAGTTGCAGGCTTCTCAGTTTGGCAGATTATTCGACTTCCCCCAGATGTATACATTCTCAGGTACGCTCGTCCATTTCCTACTCTCCAGGATGCTTAGTACCCAAGAACAACACCAGTTGTGGTTTATATTCGCGGGCAAGCCTTGGCGTTTTTCCATCCGTGAATATGCCATAGCTACGGGTCTTAAGTGTACTGCCTTGCCACCAAAGCCCATAAAGGGGAAGTCAAAATGTCTGTATTGGGATACGATGTTCCCAGGCCAGAAATCTGTCTCCGTTACATGGATGGTCAAGACTCTTAACAGTGGAAGAATCACAGATCCGGATATGAGGCTTCGCTATGTTGCCTTATTCCCTGCTGATTGTTTCTTATTTGCCAAGTCCCATGAAACTCTTATCACCGAAGAGAGTGTGGAGCTCGTCAAGGACATTGATGAGTTTCTCGACTATCCATGGGGTACAGTTTCTTTCAGCCTCACCATCAAATCTATACTTAAAAAAATCAAGTACCTGGACAGGAAACAGACACTAGCACTGCAAGGATTTCTTCTTCCCCTTCAAATTGTTGCATTCATGGCTGTTCCATCGATACCTGGTACTCTGGTTGAGCCTGTAGACCTCGATGGTGAGAACGCAGCGAACGTGCCACAAGCTTCTCTATGCCTCCGGCTACATAAAATTAAGGAACTGGAAGATGAAGTTGAGGTAATTTTATAAATCTGTACTTTATTTACCTTTACTTAACCCCTGATATACCCAACTGTGCAGTTACATATCTACATGGATGCATATATTAACACAGAAATTTATATTGACGTGTTAATATATTAAACCTTAAGTATCAATATAAAATATTTTATGATACATTTATATAAGCTCCTAACAACTACTGGTAATATTTCGATAGTAACAAGTTATAAATATGTAGGTTGACGTCATTTCAATGATTGATGGAGATGTCCCAGACGGTTATGATCCTCCTGCTGAGTACGAAGAGGTCGTTGATAAAAAGGTCCGATACCTGGTTCAATTGATCGACGCTGATCACGAGTTTGAAGAGGATATGTGGGGAGATGGGCTTAGGAAAGTTAAACAGGAAAAAAACGCACCCGATGGCAAGGGTAACAAACGGAAGCCATCGAAGAGTAGGAAGGCATCTTGTAAGTCCACCCATAAAGAAAGTTCTCACTCGACTTCGTTTGACGACGATGACACTTGCGACACATATCGCAAGCGCAAGAGGCCACAAATTTCACTCTCATCCTCTTCTGCGTCATCTGACTCTGACGATAGTTCCTGTGCGGCGCCGGTGAAGCACAAAAAGAAGTCCCCTATAGTATCTCGTCACAAGACACACAAGAGTCGTCCCCAGCCATTATCTCATATTGATGAGCCAGGTCACAAAGTGTCTTCGTCTTTCTCTGCCGGCGTTTCTCAGAAGGAAATAGAAAAAACCATTGTTGCCGTTGCCAGAGATATAAAGACACACATAACTGTGTCTATTTCTGATTTGGAGGCCCAGTGGGAGACTCGTCATGAAGAAAGGTTCGAGGAAATGGAGAAATTATTTTTGCGCCATGTTGTTTCCAACATTTCTCCCCCGCAATCTGCTTTACCGGTTGTGTTACCTACTGAACGGAGGAAGGGCAAGGAACCTGCAGCGAAAGGCCCGCTGGTGGGGGGAGTGACGCGTCGTCTAACTCGTAGTGTTGCAAAGAATATGAGTTCATCACCCCCTTCGACTTCATCCAATAAGATCGTATGTAATTCTTTCATTATTTTAGTTATTTCTATAAGTAGTAATAATAAATAGATACATAAATATATAATCACTTATAATCTTATTTTATAGAAACCGAAGGTTTTACCTAGAAAGATAGCGGCTGCTCCCCATATTGAGACTGGATCACCGTCTTCCAAAGTCAGTGTATAAGCCTTAAAATTATTTGTTGCTTTTCATATAAATACTAACTGTCTAATCTTCTATTTTTGTTCCTTTATTGCAGTCGCCTGTCCTTCCTCTTAACAGCAGTGAAGATCCAAATCCAATCCCTTATTCGACCGAGGTATTGACACATGAGTCCTTGCTCATTTTATGTTGTAGACAGATATGTATTTTTGTTGCTCTTTACACTATTATTTTCAGTCATCGGACGACGTTACCGTAACTATCGAAAACGTTTTAGGAAATCTTCATGACACATATTTTTCATCCGTGAGTTTTATCCAACAGTTGGATCTTTAGATTTATTCTTTATAAAGAAGTAAATGGTGTTAATGATATTGACATTTATACTCACTGTGCTTTGCATGTTTTGCCTGCTTTCGTCAGGTCGATCAGGAACTGGTCCATGATGCGCCAGATGTTATGGAGAACACGGTAACACTGATCTATTATTCTTTTCAGCACTTCATATTTCCTATTTTTGGAAAACAAATTATTTCATCTTTTTAAAACTTTGTATTATTTCTATTAATCCATCCACTTTATTTACACAGGTTGTGGATACGTCGAAGAGGACCCGGCGTGATAAAGCCTTATCCAATGATAACGTTCCGGTGGATGCTGCTCCGGTCAAACCCGCTGCATCCCTGCTTAACGTCCCAGTATTATTACAATTTCTCTTCATTCTTATATCACCAAAATATATTATTTACTTTATTCGCCATTACTTTTACTTGCGGAACTCACTTTGCCTTTCTATATTAGGACAATGGAACTGTCAATGACAAAGCTATTGTTATACATGCTTCTGCTAATAATGCCGTTATGCATGAGGACACAATACCAGCTGATATAAGGACGACAGACGACGAGGTAATACTTATGCATGTATTCCATTAATTGCTAATCGTAGGTAGTCATAAATTTATTTATTTAAGTAATTTCTTATAAGAATTGTTATTTCAGTTGATATCTCAATGTTTATTATCTAGGTGGATCTTTTGTTAGACTTCCCTTATACACAGACTTCTTATATTTGTACTCCAGTTGCTTCTGCATCTGCACCCTCTATTGTGCGTGTACCTTCCTTGTATTAGTATTCCTATCTTCTTAAATTTATAACAATTATTTATTAGTTGCTATATCATATTGTTTGTGAAGGATGTGATACCTCTGAAAGCAACTCCCCTGTCCACTGAACCATCCTCCGAATGTTCTCGTGATATAACTAAGGTAACATTCTTTTATTTCTATAACCTATCAGTATTCACTGGTAATAGTATTAACTTTTTTAAAAAAACTTATTTTTTTTTCAGGTCCTAGATAGCTCGGGTGAGGATACTTCCATGGCTTTGGTTACTGAGGAGCCACTTCCGGAAATAATTCTTGCGACTTCAAATGTAATAATACGACTCATAACATTTATTTACTCATGGAGAAATCATTGTACTCATACTCCGTCGTTTTGCTGCAGGGTTTGTTGCTTTGTAAAACAACAACTGATCATGTCCATTATAAGCCACATACACAAGTGCCCGAGCAGGTAAATTTAATTTCATTACTAGATAAATGAAAAGAATTTGTCCATAACTCCATTTATTTAATGGTTCAAACACGCTGATTGTGATGTAAATACGTTTTGCAGAACATTCATGCGGATGAAGCAGTCGAAGTGGACCCCATTACGACTGTAAATTCAACAACTTAATTACTTTTCGTTTCGGCCTTTTAGCTATTACCCGCACCATTAAACTTTAGCTGGGAACTTTTTAAAAATTATGGGATATTGAATACTTTTGGTTGTCTTCGTTTACAATATGTCACATTGGTGGAACTTATAAACTTTTGCTCTTTAATCATAAAATTATATTATTAACATATGATGTTTGTTACACTCTGTTATTTCCGTGTTCGCAGATAAGTTTTGATTGTGGTCTGTCTCAGTCTGAACGTATACTGGGAATACGGAAAACAGCATCGTTTCTGCGTAATATTGAACTCCAATTGGGAGACGGATTCAGTGGTTCCCGTTCAATGAAGATGGACTGTAAAATTAGCACTCCCTACACCTCTCCTGTACCCGTCCCATCCGCCCACCAGCCAATCGTTAATATGTACCCGTTCACTCCTTTCGATGCCGTTGAACTCGAGAAAATCCAAAACTTAATTCGCGTCTTCCAAAAACCCAAGTAACTGACTCTCTTCATATACATTTCTGTTAACATATAAATTAATAGTAATATTTAATCAAGGTTTACAATATCAGGGTTAATGTCGTTGACAATGGTTTGGTTCTTGACGAAAAAAAATTCTATATCCATTTGGAAGGCAAATCCCCTGTTGAACCAATGGTAAAATTAAATTATGACCATACATTGCTAGTAATACTACTATATTCATTAACATTATTCTATTTATTTTTAAGGAAATGGCATGCCTTTCGAAGTACATTTCCACCCGACGTCTAACGCACGACGATCGTACTGCTGATTTCTTGGACAATGCCTTTGCTTCTGCTATATCCCAGATCAGTGGTTCGTTCAATTCACGTACCAAGTCAAGGCGATCATTTGCGTTTCCACGTTCCCTCCTTTCGTATATCCCTAATTCTACAACTCACCCACATCGTAAGGAATGGGTCCGGGATATATCCTCTCTGTATTTCCCCATGTTACTATTTAGCCATCATTGGGTTGGCATCTACGTCAACCTTACCGGCCAGCAAGTCGTGGTTTTGGACTGCTATCCTCAATTCGGAACCAGGGAGTCGTTTATTGCGGAGTTCCATCCTCTTACCACCATACTACCATACTTAATTAGGGCTGGGGCTGTGAACAACATGATGAAGAGCATGTCACTTAAACCGTTCTCTCTTGTTCTTATTCCTAACCTGCAGGAATCGAGAATACCAGCTGACAGTGCTATTCTTTCCCTCCTGTTTATGGAACTTCATGCTGATAACCGGGTACAGGTCGCATTCAACATCTCAGATGAACAGATCCGACAGGCGCGCGTTAACTATATTGTGTCAACCTATTATACTCTTGTTAAGCGTGCTTTTTAGGGAAATTAGCGTTATATGTGATATCATGTAATATAGTAAAGATGGTACTGTTCTGTTTCATGTCAATTTCCGACGGACTTGATTGTTAAATTTCCATCGCAATTTATGGTTTATGTCTTTTTCCATTCAATATTCGGTATGACACATTTATTAAAGATGGTATTGTACTGTTTCATGTCTTTTTTCCTTGACTATTCATTATGAAATATTTATTTTTCTATAACGATAGCTTAATTTGATTTATGGTTATACTATATCAATGTTTTGTTTATGGTTTACGGTTATACTATATCAATGTTTATTTTTTGCCTTAGAGTTTAGGGTTTAGATTATAGGGTTTAGGGGTTAAGGTTTATATTATATTTCGGTTTTAGGTTTATGGTTTGGGGTTTAGGGTTTACGGTTTGGGTTTAAGGATACCCTTGGGTTCACTAATACCCTATAGGGTTTAGATTTTGTTATATGGTTTAGGGTTTAGGGTAAAGGGTTTAGGGGTTAGTATAGCCTTTTGTTCACTAATAACCCCACGGGGTTTTGATTTATTGATGTTTTATGTTTTTAATGATTCCAGTAATAGATGAATGTACATAGTATACCTGTGTTCAAAAGATTAATTTATTATGTTCGTATATGTGTTTCTATTACCGAAAACATTACTCTTTGCTTTCACTGATTATTTATTATAATTTATGATACATTTGGGTTCACTAATCGAAAGTTAGGGTTTATTTTTTGTTTTAGTGTTTATGGTTTAGGGCTCAGGGTTTAGGGTTTAGGGTTGAGTATACCCTTGGGTTCACTAATACTCTTCGGTTTAGTTTTTTATTTATATGCTTTATGGTTGCTAGCTATTTATATACATTTCAGAGTTTGGTTCACAATTAAATGGATTTATGTCAATGTATGTTATTCAAAATACAATTCAAACTGATAGTAACATTACTCTTCGGTTCACTGGTTATGTTTTATTGTTTATGATACACTTGGGTTCACTAATCGAAGGTTAGGGTTTAGTTTTTGTTTCAGTGAGGGTTTAGGGTTTATGGTTTGGGTTTTAGGGTTTAGGGTTTGGGTTTAAGGATACCCTTGGGTTCACTAATACCCTATAGGGTTTAGATTTTGTTATATGGTTTAGGGTAAAGGGTTTAGTGTTTAGGGTTTAGTATAGCCTTTTGTTCACTAATAACCCCACGGGGTTTAGATTTATTGATGTTTTAAGTTTGAAATGATTCCAGTAATAGATGAATGTACATATGATACTTGTGTTCAAAAGATTAATTTATTATGTTCGTATATGTGTTTCTATTACCGAAAAAATTACTCTTTGCTTTCACTGATTATTTATTATAATTTATGATACATTTGGGTTCACTAATCGAAAGTTAGGGTTTATTTTTTGTTTTAGTTTTTATGGTTTAGGGCTTAGGGTTTAGGGTTTAGTGTTGAGTATACCCTTGGGTTCACTAATACCCCTATATGGTTTAGATTTCGTTTAGGGTTTAGGGTTTAAGGTTTAGGGTTTAGGGTTTAGGGTTTAGGTTTAAGGATACCCTTGGGTTCACTAATACCCTATAGGGTTTAGATTTCGTTTAGGGTTTAGGGTTTATGGTTTGTGGTTTAGGGTTTAGGGTTTCGGTTTAAGGATACCCTTGGGTTCACTAATCCCTAGAGGGTTTAGATTTTGTTATATGGTTTAGGGTTTAGGGTAAAGGGTTTATTGGTTAGTATAGCATTTTGTTTACTAATAACCCCACGGGGTTTAGTTTTATTGATGTTTTATGTTTTTAATGATTCCAGTAATAGATGAATGTACATAGGATACCTGTGTTCAAAAGATTTATTTATTATGTTCGTATATGTGTTTCTATTACCGAAAACATTACTCTTTGCTTTCACTGATTATTTATTATAATTTATGATACATTTGGGTTCACTAATCGAAAGTTAGGGTTTATTTTTTGTTTTAGGGTTTATGGTTTAGGTCTTAGGTTTTAGGGTTTAGGGTTGAGTATACCTTGGGTTCACTAATACCCTATAGGGTTTAGATTTCGTTTAGGGTTTTTATTGTTTAGGGTTTGGGGTTTGGGTTTAAGGATACCCTTGGGTTCACTAATATCCTATAGGGTTTAGATTTCGTTTAGGGTTTAGGGTTTATGTGTGTTTCTATTACCGAAAACATTACTCTTGCTTTCACTGATTATTTTTATAATTTATGATACATTGGGTTCACTAATCGAAGTTAGGGTTTATTTTTTTGTTTTAGTTTTTCTGGTTTAGGGCTTAGGGTTAGGGTTTAGGGTTGAGTATACCCTTGGGTTCACTAATACCCTATAGGGTTTAGATTCGTTTAGGGTTTAGGGTTTAGGGTTTAGGGTTTAGGTTTAAGGATACCCTTGGGTTCACTAATACCCTATAGGTTTAGATTTCGTTTAGGGTTTAGGGTTTATGGTTTGTTGTTTAGGGTTTAGGGTTTCGGTTTAAGGATACCCTTGGGTTCACTAATACCCTAGAGGGTTTAGATTTTGTTATATGGTTTAGGGTTTAGGGGTTAGTATAGCATTTTGTTCACTAATAACCCCACGGGGTTTAGTTTTATTGATGTTTTATGTTTTTAATGATTCCAGTAATAGATGAATGTACATAGGATACCTGTGTTCAAAAGATTTATTTATTATGTTCGTATATGTGTTTTTATTACCGAAAACATTACTCTTTGCTTTCACTGATTATTTATTATAATTTATGATACATTTGGATTCACTAATCGAAAGTTAGGGTTTATTTTTTGTTTTAGGATTTATGGTTTAGGGCTTAGGTTTTAGGGTTTAGGGTTGAGTATACCCTTGGTTCACTAATACCCTATAGGGTTTAGATTTTGTTTAGGGTTTTTATTGTTTAGGGTTTGGGGTTGGGTTTAAGGATACCCTTGGGTTCACTAATACCCTATAGGGTTTAGATTTCGTTTAGGGTTTAGGGTTTATGTGTGTTTCTATTACCGAAAACATTACTCTTGCTTTCACTGATTATTTATTATAATTTATGATACATTTGGGTTCACTAGTCGAAAGTTAGGGTTTATTTTTTGTTTTAGTTTTTATGGTTTAGGGCTTAGGTTTTAGGGTTTAGGGTTGAGTATACCCTTGGGTTCACTAATACCCTATAGGGTTTAGATTTCGTTTAGGGTTAGGGTTTAGGGTTTAGGGTTTAGGTTTAAGGATACCCTTGGGTTCACTAATACCCTATAGGGTTTAGATTTCGTTTAGGGCTTAGGGTTTATGGTTGTGGTTTAGGGTTTAGGGTTTCGGTTTAAGGATACCCTGGGTTCACTAATACCCTATAGGGTTTAGATTTTGTTATATGGTTTAGGTTTTAGGGTAAAGTGTTTAGGGGTTAGTATATCATTTTGTTCACTAATAACCCCACGGGGTTTAGTTTTATTGATGTTTTATGTTTTTAATGATTCCAGTAATAGATGAATGTACATAGGATACCTGTGTTCAAAAGATAATTTATTATGTTCGTATATGTGTTTTTATTACCGAAAACATTACTCTTTGCTTTCACTGATTATTTATTATAATTTATGATACATTTGGATTCACTAATCGAAAGTTAGGGTTTATTTTTTGTTTTAGGATTATGGTTTAGGGCTTAGGTTTTAGGGTTTAGGGTTGAGTATACCCTTGGGTTCACTAATACCCTATAGGGTTTAGATTTTGTTTAGGGTTTTTATTGTTTAGGGTTTGGGGTTTGGGTTTAAGGATACCCTTGGTTCACTAATACCCTATAGGGTTTAGATTTCGTTTAGGGTTAGGGTTTATGTGTGTTTCTATTACCGAAAACATTACTCTTTGCTTTCACTGATTATTTATTATAATTATGATACATTTGGGTTCACTAGTCGAAAGTTAGGGTTTATTTTTTGTTTTAGTTTTTATGGTTTAGGGCTTAGGGTTTAGGGTTTACGGTTGAGTATACCCTTGGGTTCACTAATACCCTATAGGTTTAGATTTCGTTTAGGGTTTAGGGTTTAGGGTTTAGGGTTTAGGTTTAAGGATACCCTTGGGTTCACTAATACCCTATAGGGTTTAGATTTCGTTTAGGGCTTAGGTTTTAGGGTTTATGGTTTAGGGTTTAGGGTTTCGGTTTAAGGATACCCTGGGTTCACTAATACCCTATAGGGTTTAGATTTTGTTATATGGTTTAGGGTTTAGGGTAAAGTGTTTAGGGGTTAGTATATCATTTTGTTCACTAATAACCCCACGGGGTTAGTTTTATTGATGTTTTAAGTTTGAAATGATTCCAGTAATATATGAATGTACATAGGATACATGTGTTCAAAAGATTAATTTATTATGTTCGTATATGTGTTTCTATTACCGAAAACATTACTCTTTGCTTTCACTGATTATTTATTATAACTTATGATACATTTGGGTTCACTAATCGAAAGTTAGGGTTCATTTTTTGTTTTAGTTTTTATGGTTTAGGGCTTAGGGTTTAGGGTTTAGGGTTGAGTATACCCTTGTGTTCACTAATACCACTATATGATTTAGATTTCGTTTAGGGTTTAGGTTTTAGGTTTTAGGGTTTAGGGTTTAGGGTTTAGGTTTAAGGATACCCTTGGGTTCACTAATACCCTATAGGGTTTAGATTTCGTTTAGGGTTTATGGTTTATGGTTTGGGGTTTAGGGTTTAGGGTTTGGGTTTAAGGATACCCTTGGGTTCATTAATACCCTATAGGGTTTAGATTTTGTTATATGGTTTTGGGTTTAGGGTAAAGGGTTTAGGGGTTAGTATAGCCTTTTGTTCACTAATAACCCCACGGGGTTTAAGGATACCCTTGGGTTCACTAATACTGTATAGGGTTTAGATTTTGTTATATATTATATAAATATGATATTTGTGACAAAAAGTGTATTTATTAACGGTAATGTATTTCTGTTTGGTAAACCATATAGAACTCCTATTAATAATAATGTATTTATCTTTATGTTTACTTATGTTGGTTTACAGGTTTTTCAGTTTTGAAAGCATAGTGGTCACAAAGTCCTTACAATACAAACCTTAAACCATGGTAAACAGATCCAGAGATCAATACACAAATCGTCATGACTAAGACTAAAAGCACAACTAAACATTTTACAACTACACTAAATCATTGCCATTATTCATCGATCACCATTTGCTCAAACTCCCTTCTCTTTCACCATAACTCCAACAACCACAGTTAACATACATCCAACAAAGACTATAGCCATCACCTTCTTCATTTTGAACCAAGCTTTTGCAATAGCAGTGTCAACATGCTCCATCACATTCGATCTAAAAACACCAACTTCGAATTTCAACATTTCAACTTCTTGGCAAAGCGCTTCATCCAGCCATTGAAAGACATGGCCATCATTCTTAAGCTTCACCCAATTAAACCGATTATCAGTTACAAATGCTATATATGTGTGAACTCAATATACATTAAAAGCTTACCTTTAGCTGATAAGCATAACCACACCGGAAATATCTCCGACCAGGATTATCAACGGTGGTTGAGGTCTTCGTCACCATCTGCGCTTCGCACCAACATCTGGCAGGAATTCCCTGGACTAGTGAGCTAGCTAGTCTACGTGCTCTTGCAGCTGAGTTTCCAGTCGAGTTACTTGAAGTAGCCATCTTCTCCTTCAGTTAACAAAATCCAGAAATTTTTTATTAAACACGAAAATACACAAATTGGTATCATTTTCGACTTAGAAAGCTTAATCAATTACGAACAGAGTCGAGTATTGACCTGGGGTTTTCGAATCCACAAGCTTATTAGGGTTCTTCTTTCTCTGTGAAAATCTGGAATAAAAATCTGAAATGGATTTGGGGATTTTTACGATTCGGATCTGGTTACATAATCAGGTTTAATTTAAATCGAAATATTAGTAATTGGGTCTTCATCCGGTTAAGTCCGATGCGGTTCGGTCAATGGTGAACCTGTGGTTTCGTCGATTTGGGTCGTTCGATATGAAACTATTCTGGGGGAAATATACTGATTTCTCTATATTGTACTGCTATAGTTGTGAAAATTTTTTAATGTTTTTGATATTTCTGGTAATCGTTTTGTTTATTAATGTTAATGAATTTCAGTTTTGAAAAACATATCGAACTGCTATTAACCCCACTCCTTGGGTTCACTGATTATTGTCTTGGTTTGGTTTTATGATACATTTGGGTTCACTAATGCAAGGGGTAGGGGCTAGGGTTTTAGGATTTTAGGGTTTAGGCTTTTAGGATTTAGGGTTTAGGGTTTAGAGTTTAGGGTTTAGGGTTTAGGGTTTAGGGTTTAGGGTTTAGGGTTTAGTGTACCCTTGGGTTCACTAATACCATATATGGTTTAGTTGTTGTTGTATGGTTCACATTTTACATTTGCTTTACTAAAGAATTATGTTTCATATTTTCTATAAGTTATTGTTTAAATTTGTAGTTACCAGTTTTTTGCTAACTTGTGTTCAACAATCCAACATTTTGTATTTTATTTTATATTAATATTTTACTATTAACATATGTTATCGAAATTGTATCAATATTTAATATCCACAGTAACAGTTGAACCCCTTCTACTCTCGTAACTATGCGTTTGTAACTATGTTCGATTAATTGATTTCTAACTAATCTCATATATATAAGATAATGATCCGGTATGAACAATGTTTATCTCCACCTTTTTCCCCCACATATACATAATGTTACCAAGCTATGTATTTAATTGTGATTTGACAGTATCTGTCATTCTTGTCTCCCCGAAGGCCCGTGGAACTTTTATTTACGGCAGTATCTGTATACAAATCTTCTTCTGGCTTGTTGATGTGATCTATGCAGTTTTCTTTCGTGTTTTGAATTTTGTTTCCAGATCATAACATATATAGTAATATATTTGTATTTATAAATAAACTATACAATTTACATGTGCATACAGACTTCACATATATAAGCATTTGTAATCTGATTAACGTAATTACATCGACATTAATGAATTTTTTAGAATCTTCATAAAATTCAAAATCTTTATCAATAACCCGTAATAATCGTTTACGTTTCGTGAGTACTCACCATTTTCAATATTGTTTATTTATTGTTTATATATCCATAATTGTGTTTTATATATATATATATTCATACAGTTACTTATCGATGTTAAACTTAACATCTTCATTTAAGAAGATGGTGGACATGACACTTATCAACGTCTCTGAACATGTCTAAATCAAACATCGATTATCCCTTTAATAAGGCTAGCTTAATTTTATTAAAAATTAACCGGGAATATCATCTCTAGTTTCGGTTCTTCTTCACAAATCCAGCTATAAATGGAATGATCATCCATTAATGCTCGTAAACCAGATACTCGGACATAAATACTCTATCATTTATGTTTATCCTCCATTGAAGCCTCCAACCACATTCTATTTCCAAGCTTTAAGGTATTATTTTATCATTTCTTTGTGTGATATTTATTCATTCATATCGGTATTATGAGTGGAATCGTTGTATTGTTGCCGTATATTATTTCTTTCATATTTTCGTTGATTTCGTATCTGAAAATGTTTTTTGCACTGTACTGCTTGATAAATCGCTATATACAATGATAATAAATTCATGCATTACCGTAATAAACCTCCATATAGCCATCATTAGTGTTGAAGATACTTTGAGTACGGCTCTCCCATTCTAGTTTATGTTCAAAAGTTTACTATATTGTTCTATATAAAGTTTACTTTCTGTATTTAAGCACATCATATAATCAATGTTACTGATGTTTTGATAAATAGTCTCATATGTTTGATAGACTGATATCTGTAACTTGTTTTATACAGCTTTTCTATTATATAGGAAAAAAAAAAAATTATTATGAGCAAGCTTCCATATATACTATTTTTATATTTTAAAGACCATTACATCATTACTGGTCATTGGGTTAAAATATCATTTATAATGTTTTAATTACGGATACATATGCTTTATCAGATGCAGAATATTTCCCTCGTTCGGGGCGAATGGACGAAACTTCGCAATGGACAGTGGGATTTCGCTGTAAATCCATACGCACTTACCCATCGTATGGTAGTTCCAGCCGACGTACCTCTTGGAGTCCTTGAAGATGAAGTGGGCATCAAGTGTGGAGTTAATCTTGAGAAATATAATGTGGAGCTTTCATACCAGTTAGCAAATGGTGGCACGATTATGGAAATGCGTTCTGTTCCGCCTCTCGTACTTCAGTCAACAGAAGATCTTCATCTCCTGTTTCGTTTGACCGGAGATGAAAACGATGTGCAACTATTTGTCACAATCAAACTACACAACCCGTCTACTGTACATCATTCTTCGAGGGTTCCCATCCCACGATCACAAGAGAGCGAGATTATCATATCCGACTCGTCACAGGATGATGAAGACTTCGACCTCAGCGACTGGCATGACATGGCGTTAAATGATGAAGATTCACCAAATGGAGATGCCAAGAAAAATGGGTCAGAGAATATCGTGCCTCCATCACAGGAGATGTTTTCACCATTGGCTTTTAATTCAACAAACTCACCTCAGCTCACTCAAGTCACACAAAAGAGAAGAAAAGGCAAAGGAGTTTGTCGTAATCTGTTTGGATCTCCTCTACCACCTGCGGATGTTGCTGGAACCAGTCGTGGAACAGCAACATATATTCCCGGTACTTATCCGGTTTTGCCTCAACTCATATCTAATACACAACCTGTCGATGTTGCTGGACCTAGTCGTGGAACTGCTAGATCTATTCCCAGTACTTCTCCGGTGTTGCCTCAATGCTTATCTAATATACCACCTGCCAATGTTGCTGGACCTAGTCGTGTAACTGCAAGATATATTCCCAGTACTTCTACTGGGTTGCCTGGTATTTCTGTTCACAATATCGCGTCGTCCTCATCAAGCAGCTATTGGCAAAAATTCTCCGAAGTAATGTCTGCACTTGCTACGCAGCTTGCCGCAAGTGCATGGAATGAATCTGAAGCTGAACGACGTGATACTGATGAAGAAGCTCAAGCTTCAATTTTCTATCGTGATGCCGCTCCATATAGTGATGATGCTAGTTATGATGGTTCGGACGATGAAGACCCAGACGTAAATGTCTTAAACGAGGTTCGCTATGAGGGAGATGGGTTGTTCGTTGGCAAAGTTTACAAAAATAAATCCCACTGCAGGATCAAGCTGGCTGTTTATGCGATCAACAGGAACTTCAATTTCCGGTGCATCCGATCAACAAGGACGCTGTTACTGGTTACATGCAGCGTTCGAAACTGTGGTTGGCGTGTGCGCGCTACAAAGATGGGTCAATCTCCAAAGTTCCAGATCCGTAAGGCAAACCTTTTCCATAGTTGCAACATAGATCAACGTGTTAGAATCAACCGACAAGCAACAACGGCGATGATTGGAGAGCTAGTGAAATCAAAGTACAATGGACAGTGTTCAGGACCACGGCCAAGAGCGCTACAACGTTTGCTGTTTGCTGAATACAATATCAGCATTAGTTACTGGAAAGCTTGGCGGGCACGGGAGTTGGCCATGGAAAATGCTAAGGGTTCTGCAGAAGGAAGTTATGCTCTACTTCCCTTCTACGTCCATTTGCTAAAGCATTTCAATCGCGGCACAATATGCAACCTCGAGATGGAGGGTGAAGTTTCTACTGATCAACGTTTTAGGTCTCTCTTCCTTGCTTTTGAAGCATCAATTCAAGGGTGGCTTTATTTACGGAAAGTTATTGTTGTTGATGGCACACACTTGATTGGGAAATATCAAGGATGTTTGCTAACGGCGAGTGCCCAAGATGGTAACCTTCAAATATTTCCGTTAGCCTTTGGAGTTGTTGATGGTGAAAATGACTCTTCATGGCAATGGTTTTTCAAAAATCTCAAGGAAGCTATTCCAGATGGAAATGATATTGTTTTCGTTTCTGATCGACACGCTTCCATTTCCAAAGCGATTCAAAAGGTAATATTGTTTTTATTGCTTTATCTTTGTTATATATAGTATGTTAGTTCATTTATATTACAGTTAATAACGTTACTTTATCTGTTGTCTTAGCAACTTTGAGTTATTGTGAGAAATAAATTATCTTCCTTATATACTTTATTTGTTATTCTTACATTTTATATATTCTTTACCTTAACACAGGAGTATCCACTGGCGAAACACGTTTCTTGCATTGTTCATCTTACTCGGAATGTCCGCAACCTTTTCAAAAACTCTGCGCTTACAAAATTGGTTAATCGGGCTGCTCGAACGTTCGCTAAAGTTGAGTTTGCTAGATTATTCCAAGAAATTCAGATTATAGACGCCGGATGTGCTGAATACCTCCTTTCTATTGGAATACCGCACTGGTCACGTGCATACTCCGAAGGTGAGCGATACAATATAATGACTAGTAATGTCGCAGAATCGCTTAACAATGTTCTAATTGAGGCTAGAGAATATCCAATTGTCACAATGATCGAAAGTATCCGGGCAACACTTATGAGTTGGTTTTCTATCCGTCGAACCTCCTACGCTCGTCAACAAGGTGATGTGACTCCCACTATTATGGAAAAGCTCGAGGAAAATTTCAGTGATTCTGTTAATATGCGCGTGGCTACTATCAACATGTGGGAATACGAGATTATTGCTCGTAACAACCAATTGTTTCACGTTGACCTCATGAATCGACAATGCACTTGCTCCGAATTCCAACTTCTCAAGTACCCGTGTCCGCACGCAATTGCCGCTGCTACCGTAGCTTCTGTTCCTCTCACCAGCTTCGTGGATGACATGTACACTGTGGAAACTTGCAAGTCATTATATGGTGGAAGTATTCGACCCATTCCAGGAATTCCCACAAACTACAACATTATGTGCCTTGACTTCAACTTCGTCCTGAAGCCACCAAAAACGCATAGAGCACCTGGAAGACCACGTAAACTACGCATTAGGTCAACTGGTGAATTCAAGGTATGTTATATGTGCCATACTCTTAGTATCAGACATATATCATTCACATTCATATACCTTCTATCTTGTATTTTGCTACAGAAGAAAAAAAGCACGAAAACTGGAACTCGTCGGTGCAAGCGTTGTGGAAATACGGGACACAACCGTCAGACTTGCAAAGCAGCTATATAAATGGCCGATAAGGCATATGTATATAAAGGTATTTAGTGTTTCTTTTTTTTTTTGACTTCAGTAATTAAACACTGGTAATTTTTCTTAACAGATTATCATACATTTGTACGGTTTTTTTAGGTTCCCTTCGGCGATCAATAATTCCCCAGCGAATCGTTTTTGGAATACATCAGATGACAACTTTGGCTATGATGGAAGGGCTATTGCTGTTGGTTATTTGATGTTTCTTGTATCATGTATTATATTAACCAGCCTATATCCGGGATGATTTGTTTATGTGTATGTGAACTTTATCCTACTTTTGTATGCATCAACTGCTTAGAAAATGTAGTTGATAGCATATAACTTCATTTTGTAAAATATTAAAAACGTAATCGTTTTATTATGTTGCATGTTGGGTTATAAATATATATTGTTTATATAGTATCAGCAATCTTTATCATTTCAGTTATGTCTTATACTATTTAATAGGTATCCAAATATATTTAATAATTTATGTCAATTGTATACAAGTAACGGTGGGTTATATACGTAATAACTATAATACAATTTCCTTATACATTCTCTATCATTATTTTTACTATTTCACAAACATTAATAATTATTGTATTTTATGTCAACTGGCAGAAGTTAATGTCTAATATTGTGGCCAATATTAAAGTTCATTTACAAATGTCTTATCATTTCACTTCATCTTTTATATTAATGGAACTACGCAACAGTAATGTAACCACACTTGCAGCGGTTTGAACTGTGGGTTATATACTCAATAAATATAAAACAATTTTAGTCTTACTTATACATCATATTTTGTCTACATTTGAAACATTAATTATTATTGCATTTTATGTCAATTGTCAGCTGCTAATGTTTACTAGTGTGGACAAAAGGTAATTGACGGTAGCAAGCGTCTTTTCGTTTCACTTCATCTTCTCTCATTAATGGAACTACTAAACTTTATTTCACCTTCTATATATGGAATTTTTCATCACATTCCAAATATGAAGTTATTTTCTGCATTCGACAGTTCCAAGTTATTCTCCGACATAGTTTTTCTTCCTTTTGTTTTAAGGTATGTTTCTCCAGCAAACCACTATTCTTGTTTAATTACTTTAATATTACTATATATTTATTTCTGGTAACATTGTTATTGTAACATTTATGGTAGCTACTTATTATGGTTTAACATATGCTCTAAAATTTCAGAATGCCGACTATTCCGACACCTATCCTCACTGATATCATTCGCCGAGTTTGGCATTCTGGATTCCGAAACTTGGGTCCCTTTATTGTTGCTGGTAAAGAGGCAAACATTGCTGCATTTGAAAATGAAGTCCTATGGGAAGCAAACCTAGACGAGTTTATGAGATCCCCACATTTTGTTATTGAAGCCTCCGTTTACAGACCATTCCTATGTCGTTGCGTTAGTGCTGGTAACATTATCGCAAACTATTTAGAGGGTCTTCGTATTCTGGCTCAAACTGGTCCATCAAGAATAGGATTAGAAATGCTAGCTCTGGCTGCTCCTCTTAATATTTACGCATCTTTGTCACTTGGACTTTTTTTAATTTGCTCTGGTGAATATAGACAAGGACTGTGTGTTATGAGAAGTTTTTACAGAAAAGTTGGTACCTGATGGAGGCCGTTCGTGTTGCTGAAGTGGTTGTTCACCAAATTCAGTTAATCGGAACACCAAATTCGAGACCTTTTCCCGGATTGGTTGGGTTTCGTTTTTTCCCTGGTTGCGAGTTAAATTGTGCAACTCAGTTTGGTGTCTGTTTTGAATGTTTTTTGTTCATTTACTCTGCACGAATCCACCAGTTATGTTAATTGGAAAGAAGTTTGTAAAATGTATGTTTCAAATATTATAGATAATATAATATAATGTATTGTCAAAAATTACTATTACTGGTAATATGACTATTGTTGTCGTAAATTCAATGTAAAGAATTTATTACTATTAATATATTATTTATGCAAGTTATTACTTTAAATACTATTTGAATATCTTTCATTCGTTATACATTTACCCTCTCCAAATTTCGTCGTTTTGGGAATGTAACTCTAACTCTAAATATATGAAGTGTTGATAAATATATCCCAATTACAGACATGTAACTCAAATAGTATTGTACTATCTTAAATTTATCTACTTTTTATCATTTGTTCAGAAAATATATTGATCTCATGCTCGAATATTTAGAAGGCAGAGAATACAGTATAAAAATAATTATATTCACCATCATATAACAAGTCTGGGTCATCATCATTAATGCTTTTATTTTTTTATGATATATGTCAAATCTGAATTTATTACTTGCTGCATACTTTTTCCTAGATGCAACACATATCCTTCGATTTGACTTATCATAACTTTTTAAAAATTAACTTTACTCTTCAATTTCAACATCGATACATTTTGCCCATAAATCCACCGCTCCATCTCTTCGTCTTCCATATCTTTCTTCTGGTACTAGATGTAAGATTTATACTCTTTCTGGAAATTCACCCATTTTAAACCATGTATACTATCAACCTTAAATATATTATTAACAATTGTTTAATTTTGTCAACTTTCAGCAACAACTTTTCATCACCATAAGCTCCTCTTTGACGATAAGTAAATATTGCCTGTACTATTCATGTTATATACTTTCATTATTCATGCTTTCGTTACCATTGTTCCATTATTTAAACGAATTTTTTCATTCTATAAAAAATTGTCCTTAACTTCACTTCCTATATTATATCTATTCCTTTCAGGATGCCGTCAATTCCTACTCCTATCCTAACGGATATAATCCGTAGAGTTGGCCATTTCGGATTTCGCTATTTCGCACCATTTATTGTTGCGGTAAAGAAGGAAACGTTGCTGTTTTTGATGAAGAAGTTTTACGTGAAGCAAACTTGGAGACATGATGAGTTCACCAGAACTTGTGAATGAAGGATCTATATACAGGCCATTTGTGTTACGTTGTGTTAATGCTGGTAACAAAACAGCCATCTACTTAGAAGGTCTTCGTATTCTGGCTCAAACAGGTCGTCTCAGATCGGTATTGAAATGTTAGCTAACGCTGCTCATGAGAACATATACGCAAGGTGTTCCCTGGTATATTTTTAGTTTGCTGTACTAGGTATGATCACGGTCTACCTATTTTAAGAGGATTTTATAGGAAAGTTGGTACACTAATGGAGGCAGTTAGGGTGGCTGAGTTGTTGTTCACCATATACAGTTAATGGGAACACCAGGTTCAAAACCATATGAAGGAATGGTCGGGCTACCAGAAGTTCCAGCATGCATCTGGATTGTATTACTTCTTTCGGCTGCTGTGTTTTGAATGTTTTGCGTTCACATATGCTAATCGAGTCGCGAGTTGTGCTAATTATCGTAATAGTAATCTTTTTATGATTTTTATTTCTCGGCATATGTAATTTTAAGTACTTAACTATGTAATATTGGTGGTAATACAACTCTGGTTTTATCCTATTAAGTAGCAATATAAATAAATAGTTACAACGACGGTTTCATCAAATTTGATGAGCTTTATAATTAAAATACTTGACTAACTAATATAATATATATTCCTTATAATACGAAAAGTTCCGATAGCATGCATAAATTATCTAAAATATATTCAGCAATTTTAACCGAATTAACATTTTTTATGTAATGGCCCATTTTAATTTATAAATCAAATCCATCAAAATAAATAGTAACTAAAAACCGGCCCGTTACTATTATCAACCACGTACACATGTTTTTAGTTATATGAGGATAGTCGTAATGCCGTTATTGTATTTCTAAAGTGATAGCCTAACGTTTGATAAGGGCAAAAATGTCTTAAATTTTATTCCCTAATTATAACTATAAAGCACACTTGTTTTTCCAATTGACTTTTATCGAGGGTTATTCACCAAACTCACCCTTTTATCTTTCCGTTTTTCAAAGATTAATTTGTACGTTAAGGAACAAATTTTCGGATGAGATCACTAGATATGCTCAAAACATTAGATTTTATACATCAATATAAATGACATCGTTTTGTATGACTTTTTTTTATATACTTCGATATAAACGACATCGTTTTATGATTCTTTTTAGTTTTCTTTTTAACTTTCAGATAATCCCTATTTTGAATCACACAACATCATCGATTTATACATCTTTGTTTTTAAATAGCCGATTAATATCATGTTTGGTCACAATTTTTTTTAATAACAAAATCGTATAACAATATACTTGATATAACCACATTGGTTTGTAATAACTTTTTCTTGTTTTTCTTTTTTCTTCACTTTCAGATAAGCCATATTTTGAATAACACAACGTCATCGATTTAATAATTTTTTTTTTCCAACAGTCGATTAGTCTCATGCTTGGTCATTTTTTTTTTTTAATAAAAAAATCTCATAACAATAAGAACTCATACCATATATCTCCGATTTCTTTTTTTTTTTTACAAAAAAAAAATTTCTCCGATTTTTTCCCATATATCCGGGTTCGAAAAATATTCTAAAACAATAAGAACTCATACAATTACAAACAGATAATCCCAAATATTTATTTTGGCAAATCCAATATTTTTTTTTCTCGACAGATATCCTATTCTTAATTCTTAATTTATTTATACAAACCTCTATCGTTAAACCTTTAAAAATTTCCATAACACTAATATCTTACACAAAACTTTTATATTAACAATCTTATTTTGTCAGGCAACATAGTATTTAGCCTCTTCAACTTTCAACGTGAAACCTCCATTCTATCACGTAATCATATATCAAACCGAAGATCGGAAATGCTTATACATCCGTCTTCTCGTGTTATTTCACGAACGACATCTGGTTATATTTTACAAACGACAGTGTATCATAATAAAATCAACAAGGATCAAACAAAAAAAATTAACAATAAGCTTTTTTTTTGAACAACTTGATTATATTAAAACTAACAGACGATTACATCCGGAGACATGCTCGACGGTAAAACGATTAGAGAATTGCAGTACAATAAAACAGAAGATAGATATGCTAAGGAGTGATATTATGTGTTTTTAACGTATTTTGATTCGGTTTTAGTATTCGGTTTGAGTTTTGATTTGCATCTTTCGTTAGTTTTTCGAGTCTTTTCTTTTGTTTTGAGTCTTTTTACAGATTCTATGGAGTTCCGAAGGAGTTGACGTTTACGGACATGTTCGAGTCAAGTTAAGACGGAAAAACGAGAAAAGGACCAAACATAAGGAACGACCGTTCTGAAGAAGAACGATCGTTCTGGTCAAGCAAAGGAACGACCGTTCCTTCCCAGAACGACCGTTCCCACACTCACCTACCCTGCCGACAAAAACCGAAGATCGATCGTTCTCTCCCATGTGCCCGTTCCACACTTCACCAACCATGCCGACAAAAACACTACGGAACGATCGTTCTACCCATCAGAACGATCGTTCCCCGACAAAAGAACTAAGGAACGACCGTTCTCCCCTCAGAACGATCGTTCCCCGACTCCGCATCTCACCTACTTCGATCGACCAAGGAACGATCGTTCTCCCATCAGAACGACCGTTCCCCGTCCTACCTACTCCCCTCACCTTGGCCTATATATTGGACTCACAACATCCATCTCAAAACACACCATCTTCTTCCTCCTCTCTTCTCTAGCTTCTAAACATTGCTCTCTCTTCAGTTTTAAGTTTTATGTTTATGCTTTTATTAAGTTTTATTTAGTTTCTTTTAAGCTTTATACATTTATGCTTATGCTTTAAGTTTTACTTTCAGTTCTTATATTTATGCTTATGCTTTAAGTTTTACTTTCAGTTCTTATATTTATGCTTATACTTTAATTAAGTTCTTATAAGTTTATATCCAGCTTATGTTATATATTCAAGTTTTTATGATGAACTTTATAATCTCGTTGTTATCTTCTTCTTTAATTATGTCTGAGTAGATCTCTTAGTTAGGTTGAGGTTTGTCAAAGGAATTCATGAGCTTTAGGGTTACACAAATAGGTTATTCAAATGATGTCTTCACCTTGTTGTTCTTAATGCTTAGATCAAATTGATCATTTGATTTTATGATATTAGGTTAATTTAGACAACGACAGTTGCTAGGTTGCTAGAATAAACATTGGTGAGCAATTATTCATTACCTACGACAGTAGATGTAGTGGAGAATTGTGAACAAATCGAACCTATCCTTAATGCTTGTTTGCGATTTCTAGTACCAACGACAGTTAGGATTTCTAGGTCGCTAGACAAAGTTATTGATACCACGACAGTGGATTGATATTATCTTTATGTTTGAGTTTTAGACTTTTCTTAAAACACTGCCTGAATAGTTGTTTGATCCACTGCTCTGAATCTCCTGCGATATTCCTTGACCTAACGCTTGTTAATATTATCTTTACAACCGATTTCGCTTTTATTATTGCTATCTACAAAAAACCAAAAACATATTGAATTGTCTTAGCTCTTAATTTAGCTCATTAAGTCAAATGTGTGAAAACTGGTCTTCGTGGGATCGACCCCTAAATACTACTTTGTATGCTGTGCACTTGCAGTAGGAAATAAGGGTTTAAAACTCGTGTATCAGTTTTTGGCGCCGTTGCCGGGGACCAAATTTTCACCTTTGGTTTACGGCTGAATTATTAGACTAAGAACTTTACTGAACCGTTTTCTCTCTTCTTTGTTTTTGTGTTTCAGGTGCATGTCCACAAGGAGCACGAGGAGCAAAAACAACAAAGACCTTCTTAGCTTGACAAACGACGAGCTAGCAAGGATAGAACGAGGAAACAAAAGACGCAACACACCCGTAAAGAAGCAGAAACATCTGACACCGCCAACTCAGAGATGGGCGGACAAATAGACATCGCAGCTCAGCTGCAACAACTTCAGACAGCCATGGAGCAGCTTCGTTTGCAACACGAGAGGCAACTCGTTGCACAACCTGTCTTCGGGGACAAAGATGCGGCTCACGCATACTACCAAGATCGATCTGCGATCGTTACCCCGACCATCCAGAGGCAAGATTACGAGATCAAGTCTCAAATGATCACCCTCGTGAAGACCTGTTCCACAGTCTGCCTGCTGAGATTCCGATGGATCACATCGAGAACTTTGAAGAGATCTGTAGCACAAGCAGCTCCAATGGTGTTCCCCCAGATTTTTTGAAGTGCAAGCTTTTCCCTTTCTCTCTTGCGGGAAAAGCATCACAGTGGTTAAAATCTTTACCACCACGCTCTCTACCGACTTGGGCTGATGCAAGATCAGCCTTCTTGGATAAGTTCTACACAAAATCCAAGACCGCAGCCTTGAGGAACAAGATCTCCTCATTCGAACAACAGTCCGGTGAATCCTTCAATGAAGCATGGGAGCGGTTTAATGAGTACAAACGCGAGTGCCCTCACCATGGGTTTAGTGATGAGCATCTGCTCAGCACCTTCTATGACGGAGTAGATTGGGACTACAGAAACGCCCTGAATGCAGCTAGTAACGGTGACTTCTACACTAAGTCAAAGGAAGGAGCCCTGGAGCTGATCGAGAACCTAGCCGCAAGTTCCAGCAACAAAAGCCCGGAGTACGACAGGAAGAAGGTCAGCAGTGTGGACTCCAAGAAGATTGATGAGCTCGCGGCCATGGTTAACCTTTTGCTAAAAAAAAACCAGAAGTCAGTCCACTTTGTGGACGAGAATAGGGAAGCACCTATCGCTCAAGCCTATGAGGAAGAAACCGGGAATGATCAGATGGAGGTGAATTATGTGACGGGACAAAGTTTCGGGCAGAACCCGGTTTCAACAACCAATGCTTCAACACTCATCCAAACCTGTCCTATAGGAGCACCAATGTGGAGAATCCGCAAGATCAAGTTTATCCTAAGCAAGGAAATCAGCCGCAGATGGGTTTTCAGAAGAACTACTCCAACAACTATCAGAACCGGCCATTCGTTCCTAATCAGAACCGTTTCCAAGGAGGGAATCAGCCAAGGCAGCCTTTCACAAACTCGCAGCCCCAGCCTTTCACAAATCCGCAGGCTTCTTCTTCAGCAACCGGCTCCCAAAACGAGCTGAAGAACATGATGTAGCAGTTGATGGCGAGTCAACAAAAGGCGGCAGCAGTAATCAACTCCAAAGTTGACACTATGTATGCTGATCTTAATGGAAAGTATGAGGCTGTATGGACCCACATGAAGCAACTGGATGTTCAGATTGCACAAACTGTCGAGTCTATAAAAAGAACACCAGGGACTCTACCTGGAAAAGCTGAAGCACCTAGGAAGGAGTTTGTCAACGCCGTCGAGCTAAGGAGCGGGAAAACATTGAACTCGGAAACAATCGCCGGATCGGAAAAAGGAAAAGAAGCGACAACCGAACACCCTGGCCCGTCAACCGAGCACATGCTCAGCAAGAA
The DNA here is from genome assembly GCA_010577795.1 of Isatis tinctoria. Lineage (NCBI taxonomy): Eukaryota > Viridiplantae > Streptophyta > Magnoliopsida > Brassicales > Brassicaceae > Isatis > Isatis tinctoria. The sequence continues at coordinate 25,065,099 of CM021250.1, forward strand.
ACTCCAACAACTTCGGCCAGCAATCCGAAGCAAGGGTATACAAACCCAAGGTCCCATACCCTGTACCACCAAGAAGTCTCGCAAGGACTTAGAGGATGCTAAATGCAGAGAGATGCTCAGAGACCTAACCGTGAAGCTGCCTCTCACGGATGCCATTCAAATGATACCGGCTCTCAAACGGTATGTGAAAACTCTAGTCTCCGGGAAAGTAGCTGAGGAGGAAAACGTGATGGTAGTCTCCAAAGAGTGCAGTGCTGTTCTGCAGAACAAGGTCCTTAAGAAGAGAAGCGATCCCGGCAGATTCGTTTTATCAGTCAAGATCGGCCCCATGACATTCGCATGCTCTCTGTGCGATCTCGGTTCCAGTGTCAACCTTATGCCATACTCTGTGGCAAAACGGTTAGGGTTCACCAATTTCAAACCCACGCGCATCTCATTGGTCTTCGCAGACAGATCAACAAAGCTTCCGGTGGGTATGTTAGAGGATCTTCATGTGCGGATTGGAGACACACTCATCCCAGCTGATTTCGTGGTTCTAGAGCTTGAAGAAGAACCAAAAGACCCTCTGATTCTTGGCCGGCCATTCTTATGCACAGCTGGTGCAATAATCGATGTACAGAATGGAGTCATTGACCTTCAGCTAGGCGACATGGTAATGTCATTCGAGATGGATAAATTGTTGAAGAAACGATGATGGATGGACAGACTTCACTGTGGAAGGCGTGGATGATGTATATGATGAGGCAGCTGAAGAGCTTATGTGCCCGGATCCTCTTGAAACAGCCCTAACTCTGGCTGAAAGAGAGCATGGTTTCCTGAGCGAGGATGCCGACAGCTTTGCCAAGATGCTAGATTCCAGCCAAAGAATGGAGCAAATGGTAGCATACACGAGCCTAGATGATGAGGAGAACTCGGCAGAAACAGACGGAGCACCCGCTCCAACCCCACGAGCAACTGCTCCGCCACTTGACCCGATAGACAGCCCTTGGAGCGAATTGAAAGCACCAAAACTGGAGCTCAAAACCCTTCCAGCGGGCTCAGGTACGCATTCCTTGGAACAAACTCTACTTACCCGGTGATTGTGAATGCTGATTTGAATAATGTGGAAGTAGCTTTACTCTTATGCGAACTTAGGAAGTATAGAAAGGCTATAGGGTATTCACTTGATGATATCACTGGAATCTCCCCTGATCTTTGCATGCATAGGATACATCTAGAAAATGAATCAATGAGTTCTATAGAACATCAAAGGAGGTTGAATCCGAATCTGAAAGATGTTGTTAAAAAGGAGATAATGAAACTTCTAGAAGCCGGTGTAATATATGCTATTTCTGATAGTACTTGGGTTAGTCCAATTCATGTAGTTCCTAAGAAAGGAGGAATCACTGTAATAAAAAATGATAGGAATGAACTGATACCGACAAGGACCATAACCGGCCATAGAATGTGCATAGATTATCGTAAACTGAATGCTGCAACTCGAAAGGATCATTTCCCTTTGCCCTTTATTGATCAGATGCTTGAAAGACTTGCTTACCATCCATACTACTGTTTTTTAGATGGTTATTCAGGTTTCTTTCAGATTCCCATCCATCCAGACGACCAGGAGATGACAACATTCACATGTCCTTATGGCACATTCGCTTACCGGCGCATGCCATTCGGATTGTGCAATGCTCCGGCAACTTTCCAGCGATGCGTGATGTCCATTTTTTCCGACTTGATCGAAGACATAATGGAGGTGTTCATGGATGACTTCTCGGTGTATGGAGACTCTTTCTCTCACTGTTTATCTAATCTATGCAGGGTACTTCAGCGATGTGAGGAAAAACACCTAGTTCTAAATTGGGAGAAGTGTCACTTCATGGTCAGGAATGGGATTGTACTTGGGCATCGCATATCAGAGGATGGCATCGAAGTGGATAAGGCTAAAATCGAGGTTATGATGAACCTACAACCCATACTTCTGTCAAGGGGATCCACAGCTTTCTGGGGCATGCAGGCTTCTATCGCAGGTTCATCAAGGATTTTTCAAAGATAGCTAGACCCCTCACGAGGCTGTTATGCAAGGAGGTGAAATTCGAATTTGACAGCAACTGTCTTGAGGCTTTTCATACGATCAAAGGAGCATTGGTCAGCGCACCCATTGTGCAGCCACCAGATTGGAGCCTACCTTTCGAGGTTATGACGGATGCTAGCGAATATGCCGTTGGTGCAGTTTCTCGCCAGAGGAAAGACAAGAAGCTCCACGTTATCTACTATGCCAGTCGCACATTGGATGATGCTCAGTGCAAGTATGCTACGACAGAAAAGGAGCTTCTGGCCGTCGTTTTCGCCTTTGAGAAGTTTCGGTCCTATCTCGTTGGATCAAAGGTTATAGTTCATACTGATCATGCAGAACTCAAGTATCTGCTGACCAAGAAAGACGCTAAGCGCGGCTACTTAGGTGGATTCTTCTGCTTCAAGAATTCGACCTGGAGATCAAAGACAAGAAGGGGATAGATAATGGAGCTGCCGACCATTTGTCTAGGATGCGGATTGATGAAGAACTCCCACTCAATGACAGCCTCCCTGAAGAACAGGTTTACTCAATCGGAGCATTCCAAATCAAGAAAGCACATGCTCCCACCCAGCGAGCACCTGCTCAGTCCGAATTCTGCAACCAAACCGAAAGCAGCCAACATCCTCAGATTCCTTGGTTTGGTGAGATTGCGAATTACCTAGCTGCTGACGTAGAACCTCACGGTTTTGTGGGCAACAAAAGGAAGAAATTCCTAAAGGATATTCGCCGTTAGTTTTGGGATGAGCCATACCTGTACAAGCATTGCCCAGATGGAGTATTCAGACGTTGCATGGCTGAGGAGGAGATACCGGAGATTCTTTTTCACTGTCATGGCTCTTCCTATGCCGGACACTTCGCTACTTTCAAGACGGTCTCCAAGGTTCTGCAAGCTGGATATTGGTGGCCAACATGTTTAAAGATGCTCAGCGCTTTATCTCTAGATGCGATTCATGCCAGCGACAGGGCAACATCAGCAAGCGCAATGAGATGCCACAGAACTTCATTCTCGAAGTGGAGGTCTTGACGTATGGGGGATTGATTTTATGGGACCATTCCCATCTTCTTTCGGGAATGAGTACATACTCGTGGCTGTTGACTATGTGTCTAAATGGGTTGAGGCATTGGCGAGTCCCACGAACGATGCAAGGGTGGTGATCAAGATGTTCAAATCTATCATTTTTCCGAGGTTTGGTGTTCCGCGCGTTGTCATCAGTGATGGAGGCTCTCACTTCATCAACAAGATTTTCGAGAATCTATTGCGCAAGAATGGTGTAAAACACAAGGTCACAACGCCTTACCATCCGCAAACGAGTGGGCAAGTTGAGATATCTAACCGAGAAATCAAGAGCATACTTCAGAAGACTGTGAGCACAACTCGGAAAGACTGGGCTTCCAAGCTAGACGACGCTCTATGGGCTTACAGGACCGCCTACAAAACGCCTCTCGGGACCACTCCTTTCCACCTTGTTTACGGCAAAGCCTGTCACCTCCCCGTTGAGCTCGAATTCAAAGCCGCATGGGCTGTCAAGCTGCTCAACTATGACATCAAACCAGCTTCAGAAAGGCGCATGATGCAGCTACACGAGCTCCAGGAGATTAGGCATCTCGCATACGAGAACTCGAAGATTTACAAGGAGCGAACCAAGGCATACCACGACAAGCGCATACTGGCTCGCAACTTCGCTCCCAACGACCAAGTTCTACTCTTCAACTCTCGGCTGAAGCTATTTCCCGGGAAGTTACGATCAAGATGGTCTGGGCCTTTTGCAATCAAGGAAGTCCGACCTTATGGAGCTGTGGTACTGCTGGACGAAAAGGGGAGAGAATTCGTTGTCAATGGTCAGCGTTTGAAGCCGTACCTCGCTGATTCAACCATCACACAAGGGGAATCCTTCCTTTAAGCGACCCACCTCAAGCATAATCAACTCTCCACGTCAAGCTTAGCGACGTAAAACAAGCGCTTTCGTGGGAGGCAACCCACCAGGTAACATGTAAATAGCGTGAAGTTTTTTGTTCTTGTTCTATTTACGTTTCTTGTTTTGTTTGAGATTGTTTTTGCAGGCTTTTATTAAGCGTTCGAGAAACCGCTCTGCTGGGAGCGAAGATACCGATCGTTCCTAACAAGAACGATCGTTCTATACGGGAGAACAATCGATCCCAAGGATAGAGAGCAACACCGATGGCTCCACCAGCGACCACTGAGCTTGTGGTTATTTCTATCACCCTTGTTATATCCATTTTTTTTATGACACTTTTATTATTTTTACGGTTTCTCTTTCAGATTTGTTTTAACCGGGACGGTTAAAAACAAGTCTGGGGGAGGGATTCATTTGTATACTACGGTGTGTTTTATGGATGTTTATTTCTTATAAAAAAAGAAAAAAAAAATTTTATCGAGTCAAAACAGTGTGTGATTTTGTTAAACTTTTTGGAATTGCAACATGTTCGATGTCATTGCCTTACGACTGTTAGCATTGTTTGAGGATAGTTTGGAAATGCAGAAAAATCCATAACTTGATCATTTAGTGAATTTCTCAAATCATCTGAACTTAATCGAATTATTGGAACTTAATATGGACTTAATTTATCTTACTTAGGGGGTTGATAATCATGTATTGGATTTTACATTTGGAGTTTTCTTTGCATCATTTCTACCAATCTTTGCTAACTCCAAATGGCTAGACTTATCCTTAGTCTAGTACCACACCCTTACCATTTCCATGTTGAAACCCACTTTTCTTCGTTTACTGTCATTGCATTCATGTGCAAAAACTATGGAGTATACGGACCGCCACAACTTTTCTTTAGGATTGTGTCTAGATAGGTGGTCTCTTTCTGATTAAACTCATGGGATGTGTCTAGAAATGTGATCTCTCTCTTTGAACATATTCATTGAAAATTTTCGTTTCAAAAGAGGGTGAACTTTTAAAAGGGTAGAATATTTTATTCACATTCAAGAAATAAGCTTACATTGTTAAAATTCTTTTGATGCAGATCTTATAGACTAACCGGTTCCATTCTTCGATATAAAAAAAAAAAAAGAAAAAGAAAACGAAAAAGAGAATTAAAAAAAAAAACATAAGGAACCGGGAAAGTCGTCAAGGTAATATCTTTAAATTTCATGAAACGTTAAAAGAAATCATGTTCTTGTTTGTGACTTTGTTAAATAAGGGTAGAAGGATTAGAGTTAAGGAGAGTTGTGTACCTCCTAATTGGTCTGTGTCTCACGGTGATTTTGCATAATGATTTGCATCCTTTTATACTCTAAAAGAAA